>SNQJ01S0000277.1:147180-164867 GCA_010110895.2 Picea sitchensis | reverse complement strand
AATGAAAATGCCATCATCGCAAAGAGTGTGTTGCAAGCTTTCCAACGATGCAAACGACTTGTCAAACAAAGTTACAGATTGAAAGATATTAGCGGTCAAAGTTTGCTCAACCTGGCCCACGTAGCAGGGGGATGAGTCAACATATGTACTACTGACATCAACATCCGTACATCATACGTGGAACACATAGGAGGTGAAACATGTCATGCTGACATCAGCATGGTAACGTGGCAACACCAAAGGCTGCCACGTGTCACCCATTTTTTGCACTTTCGAGGCATTTCGTGGACCAGTAAAAATGCACCACGTGGCAGTCCATACAGCCACGTGGCAGAACATACAGTGATGTGGCGGGTGATTTTACAGTCGGTTGACGTGGCCCAATGGTTGGTTTCCTCATGGCCCAGTCATGGGCTACCACGTGGCAATGGGAAAATGCCCAATGACAGCCCGAGAACGAAATTCCAAAAAAAAAAAATATTGGCGGGTCCGCCAAATCCGGCGGGACCCCGCCAAATCTAGCGAGAAACCATCATATATAACCACTGTTAATATTGGCGGAACCACCAAATACAAAAATATATATATATATTACAACCAACAGCCCAAAAGGGGAGGCCCACGAGCTCGACCCCGAGACCTCCCCCTCTATCTATGCCTTAATACTTGCTCTGCCAACCACTAGGCCAACGACCTTCCATTGATTACAAGGCCAGGAATTGTATTTAAAAATTGATTCCGCCCAGTGCACAGGAGGGAGGTGCGTGAAGGTACGGTTGACATGCTTTACGAGGTGTTTATCAGTATTTATTACAGGTTGCAGGGCACATAAACTAAGACAAAGTTTCTCTTGGGACTGGGAATGCTAGAGCCAGATTGAAGCGTGGAGACAATCATTTTTGGGTAATTCGACGCCACGAATTAAATGGTGTTGTCTGTTTTCTGATCTGAGCAAAGCTTTTGCAGCTTGATTCTAGAATGAGGTATACTTATGTATTTTGCCAAATTATTTTGTTGAGTTAATAAAAAGGCCTACCCATTTGAGAGCAGGACACGGGATGTAGTCCACCAGGGATGAACTCCATTATCAAGTTTTTTGTGTTCAGATTTGATGCTTATGTCTCTTCATTATTGATCTTTTCCTTCTTTAATGGTGCACTTTAATTTATGCTCATTTAATACAATTCTTTATAAGTCACTCAATGAAAAGATCCTGGATCATGTTGGTATCAGAGCAGTCATCGTTGACTTGAATTGTTTAGTGTGAATGCTTACTAGGGCCAAGAATAAGTAGGGTGAAGGAATTCTTAATACTTTCAACCCCTCAATCTCGAAGTTGGTCGTGCATCCCGAAGGAAGAAAATGGCAGAAGAGGACAAGCGTGATGAACATGAGAAAACCTAACATGTGGTCTTTTATCGCATGCCAGAAATGGTCGAACGAATGTATGGAGACTACGAGAAGAGGATGAAGAAGAAAGGGAAGAAAAAGGAAGCACAAGATGATGATGATGCTTCGGTAAATCAAGGGGTTGGAGGAGACCCTCTTGAGCCTCCATATTCACCATCAGGTTTTAGTTCTTCTTCCTCTGAGCATTCTCATCATTCTCATCATTCTAGCCATAAAGCCTCTTTTAAGAAACCATTATTAAAGCTTGACGTGAAATTTTCTTTTCCTATGTTTAATGGAGATGCTAATCCTGAAAAGCTAGATAATTGGATCTGACGGGTTAAAGTATATTGTCGTGTTCAACATATTGATGAAGAGGAAGTTAAAGTGCAACTGGCTTCTCTTGGGTTGGAAGGCAACGCTCTTGTATGGTGGGAGAGAAAACTTCAGGACAAAAGTAAGTGTGGTAATCTTCTTTTCTCATGGTCGGAATTTAAATCAACGATAAGGAAGCAATTTTATCCATTGGGTTATTTACATAAAGCAATGATGGAATGGAAAACTTTAAGGAAAAGTAAAGGTCAAACTGTACAAAGTTTCACATAATAATTTAGGAAGAAAGCTCTTGCATTAAGCATTCATTTGGATTCTTATGAAACTTTAATGAAGTATATTGGCGCACTTCACAATTATATTCGTCATACTTTGTTATTGTTTAACCCCACCAGTCTTGACGAAGTTTGTGTGCAAGCCACTCACCTTGAGAAGAGGGGAAAGAATGTTCAAGAATATCCCACAAAGAAACCTTCCAATCTCCCACATAAGCCATTTAAGAAGTTTAAAAGGAAGGACAAGAAGACTGACACAGTGACGAGAGAAGGAAGAAAGCCATTTTTCACTCATTGCAAGAAAAGTGGTCATGATGATGAACACTGTTGGAAACCACATCCAGAGAAGAGATTGAAACAGTTCGGTGTAAAGGGGAAGAAAAAAACCTTTGCTACAGTGCAACAGGATCTTGGTTCCAATTCAGGAGCCGAAGGTGAGATCACAGCGGTTGGAGTACAAGGTAAATATTCCTTTCATGATAGTTCAAATTCCAATAATGAATCTCATGATGATGAACGAAAGAGGAATGAGTTATTTCATATAAGAGTTGTATCTAAACACACTAAGATAGATACATTATTTGATCTGGGTTCCCAAGTAAACTTGATATCTGAAGCACTTGTCAAAAAGATGGGTCTTGAAACGAAACCACATCCAAAGCCTCATCCTCTTGGTTGGGTATGTCATAAAGAAAAACTTAATGTCACCAAACAATGTAGGTTTAGATTTGCTATTGCTTCAAAGTTGATTGATGACGTGGATTTGGATGTTGTATCACTTGATATATGTGGCATAGTGTTGAGGAGTCCTTATCTTTATGATAGAAAAGCAATCTTCTTTTGTCATGAGAAAAAATACCACCTTACTAAGGGGGGAGTGGAATATATTGTTAGAGCTCACACCATGAGGGTAAACACAACACTTGTTAGTACAGGACAAATGAAGAGACTCATAAACACTAATAAGAGATATGTACTCATGGTCGTAAGGGAGAAAGATGTTTGAACATCCGACACGTTCCAAGGATGTGATCCTTCTCATAAGAAATAATTAATTGATATTGTTTCTAAGTATGATTATATTTTCTAGGAACCAGATGGATTACCTCCTAAGAGGAAATCCAACATGAGATACATCTTCAACAAGATTCTCCTCTTCCTAATGTGGGCATGTACAGGATGTTAGTTGTAGAGACGACAGAGATCAAGAAGCAGGTACAAGGCTTATTAGATCAAGGGGTCATCAGGCCCAGCTCATCTCCTTGTGGTTCTCTGATCGTGATGGTGCCAAAGAAGGATGGAACATGGCGAATGTGTGTCGATTACCGGGCCTTAAATAAAATCACATTGAAAAATCAATACCCTCTTCCTCGTATAGATCATTTACTTTATCAGTTAAAGAATGTTGTTTATTTCACTAAGTTGGATTTGCGCAGTGGATACCATCAAATTAGGGTTAAAGAACAGGATGCATGGAAAACTGCCTTTAAAACCAAATAGGGATTGTTTGAGTGGATAGTTATGTTGTTTGGGCTTCGTAATGCTCCGACAACTTTCATGTGTGTGATGAATGATGTATTCAAGCCTTTTCTAAATGATTTTGTGATTGTATATTTAGACAACATTCTTATTTTTAGCGGGACTTGGGATGAACATGTGAGGCATGTAAAGCAAGTATTGGATACTTTGCAAAGGGAAAAGTTGTATGTAAAATTTCCTAAATGTGAATTTGGAAAGACTGCACTTTTGTACTTAGGTCATATTGTAGGAGGAGGACAATTAAAATTTGATCCTTCCAATATTGATGTAATTGTAAATTGGCCTAAGCCCAAAAATGTAATCGAGATACATAACTTCTTAGGTGTAGTCCAATATTGGAAGAGGTTCATTTACAACTTCTCCTTTATAGCAACTTCTTTGCATGCCTTAACCAGTGTGAAGAACACTTTTGAGTGGGGAGGAAAACAATGAAAATATTTTGACACTTTGAAGGAAAAGATCAGTACCGCACCAGTATTAGCATTGTCAAATCTTCAACAACCCTTCGAGATCGATACAAATTCCAGGAGATACACCATGGGTGCAGTATTGATGCAATATTGTAAGCCTATCTATTACCACTCTGAAACTTTTAACCAATTTGTTGTTAACTATCCTACATACGATAAAGAGTTGTATGCATTAGTTCAAAGCGTAAAGAAATGGAAGCACTACTTGTTAGGGAAAGAAACAATCATACATACAGATCACCAGCCCTTATAGTATCTCCAAGAACAAACCAAACTACAACAATTTCGACATTACGGGTTTCCTACAACAATTTCATTTGGTAATCAAGTACAAAAAGGGTACAAGTAACAAAGTAGTTGATATGCTTTCTAGACCTCCTATTGTTGCTTCTATTATTTTGAGGAATGCTTCTTTATCTCATGATAGCTATGTGGAACAATATGCCATTGATGAATATTTTAAAGAAGTATATGGGAAGCTAACCCATGGTGCACAGGTAGAGAACTATTGTATGCAGGGAAAACTACTCTACCATCTTGGAAAGTTATGTATTCCTACAAGTGAACGAGTCCATGTAATACGAGAAGCTCACACTTCTCTTGTGTCTGGGCATTTTGGGGAAAACTATGGCTCATTTACAGAGGTTTTGTTACTAGCCTCAAATGAAGGCAATTGTGACTAAAAATGTAAAGGGGTGTGTGATGTGTTCTACTTGTAAGCCCACTAATAGAAAACTGGGGCTATACTCACCACTACATGTTCCATCCCATCCATGGGAAAGTATCTCCATGGATTTTTTAGGGGGTTTACCAATGTCGAAAAGGGGTCATGACTATTTGTATGTTGTAGTGGGTAGGTTCAGCAAGATGTGTATCTTGATGCCATGTAAAAATCATATCACTGTTGAGCAGGCTGCTAATCTCTTCTTTCAGTATGTTTGGGTTCACTTTGGGTTACCCACATCCATTATCTCGGATAAAGATACTTGATTCCTTGGGGATTTTTGGACAAGCTTGTGGAGAATGATGGACACCAAATTGAATAGGAGTATTGCTTTCCATCCACAGACCGACGAATAGACAGAGGTTGTAAACCGAATAGTGGTACTTTTGCTTCGAGGCTACTGTAGCAAGCATCCCAAGTTATGGGATGAGCATATACCCTATGTACAACATGCTTACAACTGAGCCTTACATTCCTCCACTCAATGTTTTCCTTTTGAGTCATGTTTTGGATACCTACCTAAATTTCCTTTGGACTTGATGTATGGGAGAGATGTTGATTCAAATGAAGAAATAAATGAGGACAGAGCCCGCAAGTTCATCCAGAGGATCCAACAGGTACACCAAGCAGTCAGGGAACAGTTGGAGAAAATTCAAGCACATCATAAAGCTCGACATGACAAACACAGGGTTGATCATCAGTTCCAGGTTGGAGACCGGGTATGGCTTCACATCAGCAAGGAGAGATTGAAGGCTGAAGGCAAGAAACTCAAGCCCATTCGTTATGGACCCTTCACTATTTTGGAGAAAAGTGGTACCAATGCTTTTCGTCTAGATCTTCCACCTTATATGCAGATTTACTCAGTTGTAAATGTAGAGAACTTGAAACTTTTTGAGCCTCCCATGATCATGGATTGGGATGAGGTAGTTTAAATAACTTCAGTTGATGAGTTTGCTCCTAAGTACTTGGATGAGTTAAAGGAAGATATGATCCTGGATAGAAGGATGAGGACTTCACGCAGGGGTGATGTCGATTATCTTCAAGTAGGCTTAAAGGGAACACATCCAAGCAAGGCAAAGTGGATTGAGAAGGCCAAGGTGAGGGAACTCTTCCCTTACTTATCTGTTGATTGATGAAATCTTTTGGTGGTCCAAAAATATCTCAATGGGAAGGCGTGATCCAAAAAGGATTCATAGAAGACTAAGGACATCTCAGAACTCCCAGAAGCAACTCAAGAAGCTCAGAATGGCCTCAACATACAGAGAAAGAGAAAAAATTCAAAGTTCTAAAAACTTAGTGAAAATGGCATCATCACAAAGAGCGCGTCACAAGCTTTCCAACAGCTCGTCAAACAAAGTTATGGATCAAAAGCTATTCGCGGTCAAAGTCTAGTCAACCTAGCCCAATCAGCAGGGGGATGAGTCAACATTCGTACTACTGACATCAGCATCAGTAAAGATGACGTCAACATCCGTACAACATACGTGGCACGTGTAGGAGGCGACACAAGTCATGTTGACGTCAACATGGTGATGTGGCAACACCAGAGGCTGCCACATGTCACTCATTTTTGGCACTTTTGGGTGATTTCGTGGACCAGTAAAAATGCACCACATGGTAGTCTATACAACCACGTGGTAGACCGTACGGTGACGTGGTAGGATGACATGGTAGGATGATGTGGCAGGTCGTACGCTGACATGGCAAGTGATTGTACAGTCGATTGACGTGGTCCAATGGTTGGCTGCCACGTGGCCTAGTCATGGGCTGCCACGTGGCAGTGGGGAAATGCCCAATGACAGCTCGAGAACAAAATTCCAAAAAAAATAAAAGATTGGCGAGTCCACCAAATCTGGCGGGACCCCGCCAAATCTGGCGACCAACCGTCATATATAACCACTGTTAAGATTGGCGGAACCACCAAATACAAAAATATATATATATTACAACTAACAGCCCAAAAGGGGAGGCCCCCAAGACCTCCCCCTCTATCTACGCCTTAATACATGCTCCGCCAACCACTAGGCCAACGACCTTCCGTTGATTACAAGGCCGAGAATTTTATTTAAAAAGTGAATCCTTCCGGTCCACAGGAGGGAAGCGCGTGAAGATACAACTGACATGATTTACGGGGCATTTCTCAATATTGATTGCAGGTTGCAGGGCATGAAAACCAAGACAAAGTTTCTCTTGGTCCTGGGAATGCCAGAGTCAGATTGAAGTGTGGAGACAGTCATTTTTGGGTAATTCGACGGCACAAATTCAACGGTGTTGTTTGTTTTCTGATCTGAGCAAAGCTTCTGCAGCTTGATTCCAGAATGAGGTATACTTATGTATTTTTCCAAATTCTTTTGTTGAGTTAATAAAAAGGCCTACCCATTTGAGAGCAAGACCCAGAGACGTAGTCCACCAGGGACGAATTCCATTATCAAGTTTGTTTTGTTCAGATTTGATGCTTATGCCTCTTCATTATTGAGTTTTTCCTTCTTTAATGGTGCACTTTGATTTATGCTCATTTAATACAATTCTTTATAAGTCACTCGATGAAAATATCTTAGATCAGTTACCAATCATGACAGTGTGATTGGTGGTTGATTCACCTTCCATCCAAAAAATTCAGGTAAGAAGGGGGAGAGCTCCATAAGGGTTGGCATCGATGATGTAACTAACAACCTAATTCTTCATTTAAGGGTGTAAGCATGGGGTGAGATTATTTCCTCATGCACACACACACAGACACAAAATATATGTACACACACACAAATCTATACATACATATATACATTATACACACACACACATGCATATCCACATCTCTCTCTATATATATGTGTGTGTGTGTGTGTAAATATACACGTAGAGAGAGAGAGAGAGAGAGAGAGAGAGAGATTCATATCTATACATGTATATGTATGTGTTGGGGATGAGATTATTTCCTCAATATATGCACGCCCCTCTCTATATATCTATATACACACACATGTACATATATGCAATATTTTCCTCAAAGAAAAAAATGTAATTTCATTATAATATAACAAAACTTGCTGCTTCAAATACTTCATCTAGGGTCTCAAAAAACATGATCTCACATATCTGTCAAGTACTAGCTCCAAGTATCTTCAAAAACATAAAAAAGTTAAACCTCATAACAATTCCTTTAATCAACAAAAAAATTGGATTGATCATCGAACAAGATCACTAATAAAAAGGGGCATGATAGTATTCAAAAGAATACCCATACACTAGTTTTTGAATGTGCCAAACTCCTACAACCACGTGCAAACAAACTTTTGAGAAACCATCAACATCCACATTCCTTTCTCTGAAAACATGATGAAAAGAAATATCATCAAAAGTTGATCTAGCAAGTTGAACCTCCTAAAAAATAGGTCTCAAGGTAAAATTATCCAAAAAAATTTATCCCATTCATCCAGTTAAGTACAATAAGTGAATCTCCAAATACTTGAATTTTTTAGCACCTTTTCTCGCTGACAACATTATCACCAACTTGAAGTCCAAAATTGTAGTGATGTTATTCATTCCTATGCCTAGCCCAACTTTGAACTTTAAAATATGCTCATCAAATAAATAAATAACACCTCTTGCATCACAGATTATAGGTTGCCCTTGACATGCTACATCAAAGTGAGCTTAAGCACCACTTTTGTCAATGTGTTCCTCTCTAATATGCCAAGGTGGTTTCCCTTCACGGATTGTTCAAACCCTTCAAGGATGGACATACTTTGAACAACACATTGAATCGGTGGAATAAGCCTACCTTCAAAAATATGTGCATTACACACTAGCCATACTCCCCAAGTAACAATCAAAGGTAATGATTTATAATTTTTTATAGCAAGATTATTACACCACTTTTGCATCCCTTCATCGAAAGAATTACTGCCCCATGTATATACTTTCAATTATTTCCAAACCTCGCCTATTAAATGAAAAAACATTAACACATGAACAATAGAGTCATCACATTCCTTACAAAGAATACACCAACGAGGTTCATGATTAACTCTTTTTGTAAATTATCCCATGTGAGGACTTTATTTTTTAGGGACGACCACATAACGATACAATCTCTTAAAAGGAAATTGAACTTCCAAATGTTGTTCTTCCACCAAAACAAATCCTCTACCCTTGCAACAACACTTACAACCTAATAACTTGTTTTTGGAGTATATATCCCCCCAACTAAATTTTTTCCCCATATAAGCTCATCCTCTTCTTAATTCTCACATGACTAACCTTAAGCTTGAAATATATCTCTCATAATCAATATCACCTTTTCCTTCCAGTAAGCAAGATAATTGATTTCCCTTTTTGCCTCTAAATAATAGTTAACTCTGTATAGGCAACTTGATTAAGAAAAAAAAATCATTTCTATGAAGGGACTCAATTAAAATAGTAGACAATATATAACCCTATCCACTTCCAACCCATAGCTCTGAACCAATCCTCACTTTCATCCCATTCTCAATCCTCTAAACAAACCAATGTCTAATTAAAGCAAAGGATAAGACCATTGTTCTAGATTATAGAAGCATTGTGCTAGTTTTTGTTGGATTCCTAATCTAATATTCCACGGAATCATGCAATATACTTTTCAATTATGACTTGGCACTAAAGACCCCTACCTATGATAAGCCTCCAAACACATTTTGTAGCCAATGCCTTACTAAATAGGTGGATATTATTTAAACCCCATCCACCCTGGTCATTTGGAATGGCAATATGTTTCCATTTGATCAAAGTTATCCCTCTTTTCTCTCTACTGCCAAATTAAAAGATTATGAAACTCAATTGCCCAATATTTTCTAATACCCCCTTAGGAATAAAAGTTAATGACATCCAATATGCAGGGATTGTCTCAAGAACATATTTAACTAATATAAGCCTACCTCCTTGAGATAGAAAATGATTACACCAAACAAATAAATGCTTTTCCACCTTGCCGATAAGCCAATTCCAATTCTTTTTTTCCATAAGCATGGTTTGAGGGAAAATCCCAAATATTTCAAACCACCTTTAATATTGATCTGCTGGAAAGGAAATAACTAAGTAAAATATCTAACCTCACTTTCAACTATCCTATAAAAGGACATTGATGACTTCTAAACATTGACCAACACACATATAGTTGTGCAATAAACATCTAACAACTCTTTAAGATTGAGGACATCCCTCATTGTACCATCAGAGAAGAATAATATATCATCTACAAACAAAAGATGTGATATGAAAATATTACTACCAATTTCGATACCTTTGAATGAGCCAGATATTTTTGCTTGAATAAGAGCTTTGCTCATACCCTCAACAATAATAATAAATAAAAGAGGGGAAAGAGGGCATCCATGTTGTAACCATATGCCAAACCTTAAAAAAGTTGAGGTAAACCCATTAATTAAGATTGTAAATGAAATAAAGGATACTCAACTCATTACCCAATTTACAACGTGAACATTAAATCCCATATGGATCAACCTCATTGCCAAATATATCTAACTTTCCCTATCACAAGCTTTTGACAAGTCCAACTTTATAACCATTGAGGAGCTTATTTGTTTTTTTATAGTATGAAGCCCCTCCTAGGCTACCCCTATAGCTTCATGAATCTATTTGGTTGATAAGAAACTAACTACTCATTTGAAATGGATTGTGATAAGAGCCTTTTGACTCTTAGTGCAATAGATTTTTATAGGATTTTATAAATGCAATTACATAATGATATGGGTTTGTATTCATTAAAAGAAATTGGAATTTCAACCCTTAGGATTAAATTAATGAAAGTAGAGTTGAATGATACTAATGTCCGTCTAGATACTTTGGGTTCATTAATCACCTTCATTAAGTCTTCCTCAAAAGTCTCATAAAACCCCAAAACAATTCTACAAGCCACCCATCTATTTTGGGACTCATCCTTTTGAAAACTATGCAATACCAACTGGAATTCATCCTTAAAAATTTCTTCCAATAGTCTTTGATTGTCTTCTTTATTTATAAAACTTGGGAAGAATGTGATCATCTTAATATCTCAACTATTGTACTTGAATTTATTTTTTGTACATGTTCTTAAAATAATCCACACCCAACTTAGCTATGCCATCAAAACTAGATGCCAAAGATCTATCATGCTTTGGCATCTGCGAGATTGTATTCACATTCTTCGATGATTTGCAAGCTTATGAAAATATTTTGTATTATCATATTCCTTGGCCAACCAGAAGGCCTTCATCTTGATCCTCCAAGCTACTTCCTTATATGTAAACATTATTTTCCTCTTTTGCTCCAAACCCTTTACTTCTTATACAGTTCCTCCTACTGAGCTTCCACATCCACTAACATCTAATCACCCTTTAGTATTTTCTTGTGAGCCTAATTTGGTAATAAGTTTTTGATGTTATTTTGATTCCTAACAAACTATAAGGCCATTGATTCTCTAGAAGAATCATCAAAATGAATCCATGACTCCTTTATCATTGATACATAGCCTCCCCTAGCTAATTTGAGTTAAATTTAAATGGGCTATGGGATTTTTTTCCCCGGATTCTTCAAATTCCAAAAAACATGCATATGGTTAGACTCTCCACCCAAACCAATTGGCACTATCTAATTTAAATTGAATCCTCTATAAAAGCATCACTCACCAAGAAACAATTGAGATGTGTAGCAATTCTTCCTTCTCTAATTCGCATATTTCTTCACGTGGGATTCAACTTCAGTGGCTCAATGTCATGTAGACACACGTCATCCAATTTCCTTACAAAATATTTAGACAGTACATCTACATTTTCCATTGATCCCCATATTTCCTCCCTTCCCATTGAGAATTTCAAATCTCCTTAAAAAATAAGGAACATGTATATAAAAAAACACTTGGGAAAAATATTATCTTAATAGGCCACATGTTCTGCATATGGGCAATATATTTTTAAAACTGTAATATTTTCAATGAGCTCTTGAGAAAAAATAATTGTACCTAGACTTGAATCAAAAGAGAAAAAATGAGCACATCTTAAAATTATTTTCCTCCATGCTAAAATCAAACCCCCTAAATGACCTTTAGTGTCCAAACAGCGGAAATCTCAATCTTCAAGAGCCTTAGCCAAGTCACTAACACATTTTTGTCTATCACTCACTGTCTCCTACAACAAAAGAACATATAGATTGTGCAGATATACTAGTCTACGAAGGGCCCATTTCTACAAGGTGTTTCCCAACTCTCTCACATTCAACAACATAAAGGTCATGATGCACAATTACTTGAGGTATAGGATGCTCTAAGGACCCCATTAATAAGACATTGTTTTCCAACTAGAACCTATTTCTTTGATTTTTCCTGAGTTGTCGGCATAAATGACTTCCTACTCCTTCTAGGCCCTAAAGGAAAAAAACAATTCATTTATCCCTAGACTACCCTCCACCCCTTGATTTATTGGCTTTATCCCGGATGGTCTAGGTCTAAGGAAATACCTGGAGGTACCCTCTACATCCCTTTCTTCACCCATTGGATAATAGAGGGTACATAGATAGAAGAACCATGCATGAATTAGCAAGGCCTAGTTAAACCATATCAAGGAGTCCCCAACTAGGACCTAGGACACTAGAACTAAAGAAAAGGAGTATTTGGCTAGAGTCGATTACCCATATCTCTATCCAAAAAAATCAACCAAGCTTAGGCAAATTGACTCACTCTTACCCATGTTCAATAAACTATTGCATTAAGAAATATTGGGCACTACTAAATAATTTATTTTTCCATTTAAAGGAATTCCCATTGACTATGGGAGAGGATGCCATCTCATCAATATTTTCATTCACATTGCACATAATAGGGGAATTTTCTTACTCAAACTCTAACATGACTCCCTTTCAACGCCTATATTGACTAAATTTTTAGAACTAACTAGTGACGAATAAGATTACCCATTATGATGGATTTTAGCCACAATCTATTATATCTCCACATTGGTATGGTCTATTACCTATGACAACTCTTTTTTGTTTTCAGTTATCGATGTTGGTTCTCCCCTTATGGAAGAGTTAGTAAGAACACTATGGATGGTGTCTCACTTCACTTGTACGGTCTCCACATCGGTAGGTGCCTTCGGTGTTAGCCACGCATGACACACATGTGAAATGGATGGTAGATAGAAATGATAATTCCCAACCACATCATCCCTAGAAGATCTAGCCCCTATGGAGTACATTTTTTTTAATCTGATGAAGATATCATAGAGGCCATGAATGCTCATGATTACCTGTTGAATGTTATGCATCATTGCTCCTTTTCTCTTCCTCAAGATACATTCACCCCCATTGCCTCACCTAACTAATGCACAGTCAAGGCCAAAGATTTCATTCCCCACATACATGTTGATTGGTTCAAACAAGCTATTTTAGCCCCTAAATTGAGAAAGGAAACATGGTCAATATCTCACCTACCATCAAATTGGACATTTCCACCACACTGGGCATCACAAAAACCATACTCCTTGGAGTTGTTTGTTCCCCAGAAGAGGTAGTGGCATACAAATCCTTGTTCCAAGAATTTTGTGATGTTTTCACATGGTCTTATTTAGAAATGCACAGAGTATATATCGTCATTGTCAAACATCACATTGAAACATGGTTGGATGCACCCCTTGTTCGAAAAAAATAAAAGCCTCTCCACCCCTCAAAATCCATGCCCATCAAGGTGAAGATTACCAAACTCTACAAGGCCATATTTATTTACCCAATCACATACAACTCATGGATATATGACCCAATCCTTGTAATCCAAAAATAGGGTACCACTCATGTTTGCACTAATTTTCATGATGTAACCCAAGCTTGCCCCAAAGATAACTTTCCTACCCCCTTCATCGACCAAGTGATCGATGCATGCGCTAGCCATGAAACTCTCTCCCTCATGGATGGTTTCTCAAGGTATAGTCAAATCCAAATATTCCACGTGTATCAATATAAAACCACGTTCACCGTACCCTAGGGCAAATTCCCTTATACTGTTATTCCCTTTGGCTTAAAAAAAATTGGAGCCACCTTCCAGCACACCATGTCCTATGTCTTTTATGACTTGGCCCACATCATTCTATCTTATCTCGATGACCTCATGGCTAGGTTGAAGAAAATATTGCAACGCCTAGAAGACTTTCACATTTTTTTCCTATGATGTTGAAAATACAACATTTGCTTGAACCCCCTCGAGTTCATCTTTTGCATCATTTTCAGTGAGTTATTAAATGTATCATCTCTTGATAGGAAATCATGGTTGACCCTATAAAAGTTCAAACCATTAATGAAGTTCCACCTCCATGGACATTGTGTTAACTGCAAATCTTACAAGGCAAAGCTTATTTTTTACGTCACTTCATCCTCAACTATGAGACTTGCACTAATGGATTCTTGATTTGTTATGCCAATATGTACCCTTTGTATGGGATGATCAAGCACAATAGGCCTATGGTGCATTAAAACATGCTCTCTCAAATGCACCATTAATCAACCCTTCATACTTCAATAAGGATTTAATCCTTTACTTATCCACTTTGGTTGTTTCCATTACTTGAGTATTAGTCTAACAAGATGAGGATGGTAAGGACCATGTTATTTACTATGTAAGAAATAAATTATCAAGACCCTTGCTTAATTACAATCATGAGGAAAAATTAGCCTTAGTTGTCATCCATTCAATCCAAAAATCGTAATTACATTGTGCTCCGCATGACAAAAGTCATAAAAAAGTCTAACCCAATGCAATATCTTCTAAACCAATGACTTATCAATGGTAAGTTCACTCATTGGATCATAATTATTTAGGAATTTGATTTGGAATTCATTACCCCAAAGAGAAAAAAACACTCATTCTCACATAATTCATCATTGATGTCCCTTTTGGTGCAATAGACCCGTCGTTGAACAACTTTCTTGATGAACACCTCTTTTTTATTTCATTATATGATCCTTATATGGTGAATTATTGACTTGTCTTCACACACAGAAATTTGGTCAACATATTTCATGTGATGATGATTGATGCATTCGGCAAGAAGCTCCTCGATATTTCTTCATTAGAGATGTCCTTTACTGGTGAGGAGTGGATACAATCTTACATTGATTCCCAAGTCACAAAGAAGAAAAGAAAGTCTTAAATGACTATCATAGAAATACATGCGATGAGCATTTATCAAGAATAGATATTTCCTATAAAATCATCCACGTAGGCTACTTTTAACCTTCCCTTCTTTATGATTGCATCCATGCAATTAAGTGGTGTGTGAAATACCAAATATTCACACCTAGGTAAGAGGCTCCACTAGCTCCGATACACCTAGTTATCGTGACTAGTCCATTCTAGAAGTGGGGCATCAATTTCATGACCTATAACCCTACATTTAGCGGTGTCCATAAGTACATCATTGTGGCTATCATTATTTCACAAAGTGGACCAAGGAAATGCCAACCTTCAACAACAAAGTTGAGATAGTTTCCTAGTTATTTTTTAACCACGTCGTCACTCACTTTGGTGTCCCCGAGAAATTGGTCTTAGAACATGTCACACACTTCATGTACAAAATCTTATAAGAACTGGATTCACACTTAGGCTTTACATGAGTTTGTATCTCCTTATTACCTACAGGTTAATGTTAGGTTGAGGTCGTTAAGAAAGTCCTCAAAACCATGTTGTACTGAACAATAAATCAACATAAATCTAACTAGCATCACATGCTTTTCTCAACATTATGTACCTATAGGACATTTGTTAAAACTACGATAGAATTCACTCCCTTTCAACTTGTACACGGGGTCGAAGCAATTTTACCCATTAAATGTGAAATACTGACTCTTCACATGGCCATCGAACTCCTCCTTGATACTATGCCATTAGAGAAAAGACTAATTGTGTTGGAACAAATTGATAAAGGTCTTTGTGCCTTGTTACAAAATAACAAGGCCATGAAAAATAACTCCAAGGCCCAATATGATCACCAAGTCTACTTTTGCACCTTCAACGAAGGTGATTTAGTCCTTTCTTATGATGCAACCAATCAAATGTTAGGACCAATAAAGTTTGAATCTCTTTTGTAGGCCCCCTTTATCATTAAATGTTGTTTTATAAAGGGACCATATGTGGTTTCCTTCCCTAAAGGAGGCCTCTTCAGAAACCCCATAAATAGTTTACATTTGAATAGGTTCTACCCATAAGTGCACATCCCATTGTAAAATCAATCATGTATATATTTTAATCCTTGATTATTTAGAATTCATTTTTCAATTCTTTCTATGTTTTTTTAACACATGATAGTTTGTTTTCTTTATATGTTTAGATGGTTCATCAACCCGCATACCACATTGGTTTTGTTTATGACACTAGTTGTTAGATTTTGAATCTAGCCTTGGCAACATGGTCCATCTATTCACCCTCCCATACACTATTTCTTTCAGGTGGGGTATCCTTGCTACTAATAATCAATCTGAGTACATTTCCATTATCAGATTGCTTATTGAGGCAACACACATCCAGATGAATCCTGGTGGGTTATCTCAAGTGGATGAGTGTCGTTGTTTTCTCACATGAGGTTTCAGAGTCGAATACCTGATCAGGAGCCTGTTTAGGGCCCCACTTGATGTCCCTACCAGGTTAGGCCCGTAATCAGGCCGAACGGTTTACCCCGTTTACCATCCATGAAATGTGGGGAAGTACTAGAGGGTTTCTTGTGTTGTATTCCTAGGGAAAAAACACACACATCCAGATCTATCATCTTAGTGTTTACCTTGATTCCCAACTCCCCATGGTGTATTTGAATCATGTTTATCATGTTTTTGATTCACGTCTTTTCAAAAAATATTTACAAGTTAAGCTTGTATCAAAGAATTTGTATACCATCACATTCATACATATTCCTAGCAATAATAATCAATTTGTATATAACATTGAAAGTGAAATTTTGGATTGGCATTTATCACATTAATAAAAATATGTATGTGTGAGAAAGAAAAAAAATACATCACATAGCATTTATCACCAATAAATAAGCATCATGCATGAAAAATAATCATAGACATTCACATGTTTATCATCACACAAATGTTCATAGGCTTTAAGTGCCAAAACTTTATCTCTCTCATTTTTCGGTGATGTAGCCCAATGGGAGACAACAACCTAGATGCATATCTTATTTTTGAAGCTTTGTGTGTGTGTAGATGTATCCCAATCAGAGCCAACACTCGAGATGTATATCTCATTTTTTAAGTTTTTCTCTTCTGTGTATGTACACTCACACATACACATCTTCAAAAATGAGATATACATCTAGGTTGTTGGCTGCCATTGCGATACATAACCAAAAAATGAATATCCATACAAAAGGTCACTTTCACCCATACAATGTCAAAGTGCCACTATTGTGGCAAGGGTAGAGGCCCCAACTAAAGAACAACAATAGTAGGAAGGGCAACACCTGTTGGGCTCTAAATATGTCCTAAAAACAACCTCTATGCATCAACCAAAGGTAGGTGCTGGCACAAGCATTTTACTTGTCGCCTACGTAAGTTCTTACCTTCCGTTTTCAATACCAAGCCTCCAGAGATGCAACACCTGTAAAGGAACAACAATCGTAATGGGAACGACAGTTGTTCTATTCAAAGGAACAACACGACCTACAAAAGGAACAACAATCGGAACAAAAGGAACAACAGTTGTTACATTGGGCCGAACTAATGTTGAATTAATTGCATTGTAGTATTTGCCCAATTATCTAATTTGTCAACCCGGGGTTCGTAAACTGATGAAGCACATGCAAAGTATATGCAAGATTGAAGTGGGGCTAATCTAATCTAATTTTTAAGCTACAACTGAAATTGAATCATTAATCTAACACACGACATAAATAGAATCATTAATCTAACACACGACTGGAATTGAAATTAATCTAGTTG
>SNQJ01S0000277.1:121740-147170 GCA_010110895.2 Picea sitchensis | reverse complement strand
TCCTTTTAAATACTAAAATGAATAAAGTGGAGAACAATAAGGTGAAACCCAAGTATATTTATGGAAATGATATCGTGAAAGGTTAATGGGGCGATGAAATGTGGAGAATAATGAAGGGAAAGGTGGATGAGAATAGGACATTTATGAGCCCCAACATGCCCCCCAACTTAACTTGTTGCATGTCCTCATGCAACCATGCATGGATATTCTCAAGAAATTTTGGCATCTGAATGTTGGCTTTGAGTGATGATAATGAATGTTTTCCAGGATGGGATTTACATGAGTAACAACTGACATTTTCTTATGGTTGGTTCTTGTGTGACAACCATGAATATAAAGAATGTTGGTTCTTGTGTTAACAACATGCATTTTGTTTATTTGTTCTCTTGTTGTTATGATAATAATTTGCCCATAGTCTTACTGGAAAATATATGCTATAAGTGTGCATAAGGAAACATCACCGAGTATAAGAAAGCCTTTTTTTTTGTATATTTGTGAATCATGCCAATATGTATATCAATGCTTATGAAGTAAAGTGCAACAAAGTATCGTTGGAAAAGAAATGTTGGAAAATAAATGTTCATAACTGGTAAATGAGACGAAAAAATGGAATGATGGTCATGGAAAAATGGAGTGATGATAGTGAATAAAGTCTCTTGGCCCCCAACTTAACTTGTTGCATGTCCTCATGCAACGTGGCATAAGTCGTAGAAGTGAAAAAGGAAAGGGAACTTAATGAGGGAATTTTCCAAATTATTCATTGCAAGCAGTTGAGGAATTACATGATTAAAGTTTAGAAAATAACATACCTCCACTTACCCAAAATGTTGATGAACTATGCAATAGGAATATGGCTGATGCGGCTGCTAGATCATGGAAGATGTCACTGCTGCAGGATCATATGGAAAGTTACTGCTGTTGTAGCTGTGACTGTTGTCTGCTGGATCAGAGAATGTGAAGTGGAGGGATTTGAACTGTTGTTGAATGAATCATGGAAAAGAGAAAGTGTGAAAGTAGAACTGTAGTACTCTCAGATAGTTGTAGTCATGTTGTTGTAACTGTTGATAGAGTCATGAAAAGTGTATAGTCTTCACCCACTGCTAAACTTGATGGTACAATTCGAATCAAGCGAATGAATATGTCGATGTCGAGCATGAAAAGAAGTCATCGGATTACCGACCAATGATGAATGTCATTAACCAATACGAGGCAACTCACCATTGATGTCAATGAGTGCCAAGGTACCTAAGTACATCTTGCGAAGTGCGAATGAATGAGCTGATGTCGAGCCACATGCAAGATCTGACGATCAAGGGACATTGATGTATTCCCATGACTATCAGCGAGAGAACTTTCCATTAAGGCATGCAAGCCTCCAAGTACTCAAAATGGACTCTAGTCTATATCCCAGATAAGGTGTTGAAGTCGATGGGGCAAAACTTGTTGAAAGGTGGGCCTTAAGGAATCCCACATCAGTCAATGTGAGTTCTGATAAAAAGAGTGGTAGGACTATAAATGAAAAGATCTCAGTAGCAACAGTGTGTATGGCAAGGCAATAAGGTGAAACCCAAGTATATTTATGGAAATGATATCGTGAAAGGTTAATGGGGCGATGAAATGTGGAGAATAATGAAGGGAAAGGTGGATGAGAATAGGACATTTCTGATCCCCAACAACACCAACTCTGCCCACATGAGATTTATTCTAAGCTCAAGTGACAACACTAGCCATTGTGACCCTCCTCATGAGTGGGCACCACTCTGTTGGGATGCCAACATAGGCATTAGTGACCTCATCTCTGAGGTTTTTCTAGTGCTCCTTTGTAACTCCCCATAGTACTAAGTCCATCCTTCATTTTAGGTCAACTATTTTCCTCCTCTCTACCTCTACTTTGTGATCTCGATGAGGGTATTTTGTCATGGGATGTGCCTCATCATCATAATGAGATCATCACCCCCTAATTGTTGTTGGTACACTTTCCACTTCCACATGAGCTACCCTTACTACTAGAGGCCCCATTAGTCCCATGTCTACACACACAAACATATCTAATATTAATGTTGCATATATAAAGTTCAAAGCAAAAAATGATAGCTAAATCAAACTACACTAGTATAAAAATATCAGTACTCACCCATTAGTCCCACACCCTCTCCAAAATGGGTTGGAAGATTAGGGTTAGCATGGAAATGCATGCCAATGTATGAATACTCCATAATGACTAGGAGTTGTTGCTTCCACCATGCAAAAAATTGAGTGAAGTAATGCTCCATCTCACTGCCACCTATGTGATCCATTAACACTCCAACACTGCATCCTCAACTCACATCGATCCCCATCCCAAATCACATGATGTGGAAAAAGGGAGGGGACCCACTCATAGAATAAACAACAAAGGAGAGACCCAAAAGAAAACTCTAGTTTAACATGGTGAAAACAACGAGTTAGCTAGTCAAGCAAAACCACCTTTATCATGGATGCCCATGTAAAAAGGCAATTGTCGATCACCTTCTCGACCATAAGCATCATACCATGCAAGATGCACTGGGTGCTCAAGGATCCCAATATCCTCACAACCACTATGGTAGAAACCATTGTTGCAAGTTCCTACATCTGATTGATCTAGTTCACCCCGTCCAACTTGGCCCTGAGGCTAGTGCAATACTATGTAATCAGTTGGTCTGTAGTCCTATCCCCTTCATAAGAGGTTGCATCTCATGTAAAAATCCCCTAATGGGGAGTCCAATCAAAAAATACACATTTTATTATGTTAGCTCCAAAGGCTAACCTTGCAATTCGAAGTGTCCCTTGTCAGATTACCATATTTGGATGATCTACCTAAGAAACCCCTCATTGAAGCAGAATAGGGAGTAGTCAAAATAATTTAAAATCCCTTGTCTAATGAACTCATGATGCATTGCAGTATCTATGGCCACCCATTAGTAGACCTCATTATAATCCTTCCCTCACAAGTTGAATGACATCTCTCCCCCTAAGTAGAAGACCTCATAAGAAAAAAAATCAAATTTTATGTCAGTATCATGGCTTTTCATAAAACATTTGCATCATTTACATGACTATTTCACAAATAGATGCATGGTATATTAGCACAACTACACATATTGGCCAATCATGCTTATTTCATGGGAAACCTTCAAAAACCTACAAGGATGTCTCGTGCAAGTGGTCCACAAATAGGCCATGACAGTGGCATGGTAAGCCTCAATCACAACCATGTAGATAACCCATGTGCATACTTGAGTTTTCACCACACTAATCTCATGGTTGTCATCAAAACAATGATGACAAACTTACACATGATTCTTAAAGTAGTTTGATCATGCCATATCATGAGTGACATGCAAATTGTTGTCCCATGACATGTCATGACTCTCATATGAACACTCATGAGAACCTCATGATTGTTCCCTCGGTAGCCCCATGACCTGGTGGAAAACCCTAATGAGCTTATGTATTGGTCGTGCAGGCATCAGAATGAAAAGTTAAATGGATGGAAATGAAGTAGAGGACAAGACCAACTCTTACTTGGTAGTTGTAGAATGGAAATCCATTGGTTGGTTTGCTTGCAACAAGCTCTAGAGGGTTTAAGGAGCAAATAGGGTTTTGAAAACTAGAAAATATAAATGAGTTTCAATTTGAGGGCCCCACATTATTTATGGGTGACAGGCCAGGAATGGGAAAGAATTGTAACTCCACACTTGATGAATTGCATTAACACAAGATGTTCATAAATACAACTCATAATGATGATTGGTCTTCACCTTCTGAGTGACTCTTCCTATCACCTATGACTCATTTACAATTTACCATAATATGAGGATTATGTATTCAACGTTCCCCCCCTTAATCCGAAGGGGTGTTTGTGAGTCAAGGCATCGTTTTGAACTTTTCAAAATTTTCTCTTCTAAGCACTTTGGTGAAGATGTCCACAATCTGATAATTTGTGGAACAATGTCTCAAGTGAATAGTCTTAGCCTCTACATGATATCGAATCATGTGATACTTTGTGTTGATGTGCTTAGTTCAATCATGGAATATGGGATTCTTGGCCAACTTGATTTTAGAAGTATTTTCAACTAGAAGAGGAGTAGAATTCACTTGTTTCTCCTACAAATCTTCAACTATTTTCCCGAGCCACACAATGCACTTTTTTGCTTCTGCAACTGCCACATATTCTACCTCTATTGTGGAATATGTTGTAAATGATTTTTTATGTGATCTCCAGGAGACAAGTGTTGATCCAAGACTTGTGAGATATCTTGAAGTTGACACTCCATTTTCTTTATCTCCAACAAAGTCTGAATTATAATATCCAATCAGGTTAAAGTCATCCACCTTAGAGTACTTGAGTCCAAAATCATGAGTTCTCTTAAGGTATTTTAGAACTCTTTTTGCAGCATAGCAATGTCCTTCACAAGGTTTTTGTATGAACCTAAAAAGAATCCCAACAATAAATGAAATATCTGGTTTGGTG
This sequence comes from Picea sitchensis, assembly GCA_010110895.2. Lineage (NCBI taxonomy): Eukaryota > Viridiplantae > Streptophyta > Pinopsida > Pinales > Pinaceae > Picea > Picea sitchensis. Next base: position 142,675 of record SNQJ01S0000277.1, on the reverse strand, counting down.
GTGGTAAGGTCGATAATACTTCCCAAAAGTTGTTTGTACTTGGTTGCATCCTCAAGTCCATTCCCTTCTTTTGATGTAAGCTTCAAATTCTATTTCATTCGACTAGAAGCAGGATTACACTCAACCATGTTGAACTTGTTCAACAATACTTCAACACACTTCTTTTGGGAGATGAATATGTACTTTGGATTTTGAATCATTTCAATGCCCAAATAGTAGTGAAGATGTCTCAAATATGTCATCTCAAAACCTTTCTTTAACTCTTTCTTTACGGAGGCAATATAAATTTCATTGTTCCATGTTGTTAACAAATCATCTACATATACTACAAGATATACCACGTTTTTTCCAACTTTCTTGACAAATAGAGTTGCGTTGTCAAGATTAAAGTGCTTGAAATTCAATTTCAGAAGATGCTTAGTTATCTTTTCATACCAAGCTCACTGTGCTTGTTTTAGGCCATATAAGGATTTGATGAGATTGCATACTTTTTGCTCTTGTCCCTTCACAACAAAACCTTATGGCTAAGACATGAAGACATTGTCTTTCAAGTCTCCATTCAAGGAAGTAGTCTTCACATCCATTTGATGAATTTTCCATCCATTTTGTTGTGGGGGGGGGAAGTCTCTTCATAATCAATACCTTCTTTCTATGCAAATCCATTTTCCAATAGCCTCGTTTCATGCTTGTCAAGTGAGCCATATTATTTGTACAAGTTCTTGAATACCCACTTGCAACAAATTGGTTTGGTTTTGAATGAAAGATCCACCAACTTCCATATCCCATTCTTGATGAGAGCACCATATTCATTATGCGTTAATTCTTTCCATCCATCATGAGAAGTGGCTTCTTCAAAGGAAGTTGGTTCAAATTTAGTAGATAAATTCAAATCCCAATCATATGAAACATCCATATCGTCTACATCACCTCCATATTGTCTTGAGGAACTTTCGGTTCTTGTCTTTCTGACCTCATCGGGATGAACACTTTCAAGTGTTTTTATGAGCCATTTTGGTGGACCTTTCTGAGATGGTACAGGTTGCTCGGTTGCTCAGTTGATTGAGATGGTGTTGAATTCTCATCTAGACTCAGCCTTTCAATCCTCTCAATCACATCATCCAAAAGGAATTCAAGTTCTAATGAAGTGGTTGGAACTTCTTCATGAGGGGGAGATGGTGCTTCAACAAGAGATTCTAGAGATTGATACCCCCTTCAATATGTGGAATATCATCATGAAATTCATGATATCTCTTTACATGAGTGAATTTATCTGGATGATCCAACTGCATCTCAATAGTTTTTTCATTCTTGGATGATTCAAGAAAAAATACATCTGTGGAAAGAATCAATTTATTGTTCACCTCATCGTAAAGATGATATGCCTTGGTGGTATTTGAGTACCCCAAGAAGATGGACTCCCGACTCCTTACTTCAAGCTTGTTTCTTTGCTCCTTAGGAATTAAGTCATAGAAGGTGGAACCAAACACCTTGAGATGTCTCATCGAAGGAATGCGACCATACCAATTTCATAAGAAGTCTTATTTTCAAGAGCATGAGATGGACACTTGTTTTTCACACAAACCGCACATAGAACTCGATCAGCCCAAACATTAATTTTACATTTTTTAAAAACATCATGGAACAAACCATATTAAGGAGAGTCATGTTCATTATTTCAGGTACACCATTTTGTTGAGGATTGTATGGAACCGTGGTTTGATGTTTCATCCCATGTTGGCATAGATAGTTTTCAAATTCATTAGATGTATATTCTCTTCCATTATTAGTGCAAAGAGAGTTGATACGAGACTAATATTCATTTTGGATCCATACATGAAAATTTTTAAAAGTTTCAACAACATTGTGATTTTTATTTCATCAATAAAATACATGATACATTTATTTCCATTGCAGAAGGAAAATGCACGCAGCCACACAAATAAAAATGTACCAGTTCAATTTTTCTACATGCTTTGGAAGTAGAATCATGAAAAGGTTGTTTTCTACACTTTCCAAGGATACAAGGATCACATTGCTTCAAATTCCTAGGGCTAGTGGGTAATTTAGAAACACCATTATTTTCTAGCAAACGAAGGTTGTCATAATTAATGTGACCAAATCTAGCATGCCATAAGAGACTAGATGGCATTGTATCTTCATTGTGATGAGAGAGGTATGTATAATTACATACAAGAGCAGATGTCCCTTTCAACCTCAATAGTCTTCCATCTTCCACTTTGGTCATGACAACCATGTTGTCAGAAGCCTTCCTTATTTCAACTTTACCACCGAAGTTATGAATAGAGTATCCTTGTTGTCAGATGTGCACAAGAGATAGAAAGTTCCTTCACAACTCAAGAAGATAGAGCACATCATGCAGAAGAAAATTTGAGGGTCCAAGCAATTTAAGCCTGATGGTGCTAATTTCCGAAGGTTTGAGACTTGATTTATCTGCAAAATAAATTATGCCATCTACATTGTCATTGAAATATTTGAAGAAATCTCTTTGGAAGGTCATGTGGCATGTTGAACATGTATCAAGTAGCCATGCATCTCTCCAAGAAGCAAAAGAAGTGTTAAACAAATCTTTAGTTACTCCTATATTGCAATGGACAACAAAATAATGAGCAGATTCATGTTCTTTACCTTTTGCTACATCTGATGTTTTACCTTTGTATTTTTTCTAAATCTGTCTATCTTTGATCTTCTCCCATGGGATTCTTTCATTTGCTTCATGTGACCCATTCCTTCTGCAACGAGTACAGTGAATATTAGATCTCTCACCTTGGTTGTGTCTACCTTAGTGCCTCTGAAATTCTTTCTTCCATGTCCTCTTTTATTGTCCTCTCCTCTATAAGAATCATGTGATTGATTATTCCCTTTATGAGCAAGGCAAACGATCTCACCAATGGACCGAGATGACTTCTTTCCAAATTCTTTCTCATGTTCTGCAACTTTCTTCACTGATGCAAGCACCACTTGTTATGTCGAAGCAGATCTTCGATTCCACAATTTTCGGTACTGGAATCTTCCTTAAATATGGTCTTTCACCATTCTTTGACAGAGCTAAAGTTAGTTATCTGTCACTATGCTTGGCATTTTAGTTTTATGTGGCAGATCTCCTCTTTGTTTGGCGGATTAAACACTTTTCGTTTTATTCAGCTCCCAACGGAAATGACTTTCTATTTCCCATTTAGCACCATGTATTTTGATGTTGACCAAAGGTCCAAGAAAATCACTTACCGTACAGATTGTGCCTTCTTTGTATTTTCCGCTCCCATACACGATTCGATACGTATCCTCCAACGGAAATCATCAGGTGCCTTGAACTCCGCATTCTCCCTTCTCCGCTTAGATCTGGACCGTCTATTTCTCATCCTTTAATCTCCTCTATGATCTTGTCCATTCGATTCATTGAGAATATTCTTTTCCTCTCTATCAAACTCCGTTGAAATCTATCTGGATTGATTTTACTGAACGTATTCTCCTTTGCTCTCTCATTCTCCGATCCCGCTCTGTTCCCAATCGTTGATTCAACTCTGCTCAACCATGATTTTTACAGAATACCCATATGGACTTGGTTTTCTCCACTATGACTTTCTTTATAACTTACATTTATCTGCAATATCTCTCACCCTCGATGCTTTTCTACTAAGATTGATGGATTACATTCATTAAATCAGTGATAACAGAAACCTATACCATATCAATTAGAAAGATAATGGATTGATCATCCTATGTATTCATATTTCATTCAAACCATGGTTGGATACAATTTGTAAACAATTCACGTATATAAATTACTGCAATACTGAATTTGAATTCAACAGAGTAATAAAATCTTCTTTACAACTTGAATTCTCCCTTAGATCTTTACAAACGGAGATGTATCTCGTACATGCTCGAAGTAGATTAGAGAGCTTCTCCTTTTCATCACACGATTTCAAGCTTCTTCCTCGAGCTAACTTTAAGCTAATCTAAGCTTCTATGAGCTAACCTTCATCTAGGATAAACTGTATTAAACTAGGTTCAGCTGTCTCAACCATCGACCAAACTTGTATTTGATACAATGGATTTGTTTCGGATCCTATGATTAAGACGAGTCCTTCATAAGCTATTGACCCCTACGAGTCATCAGTGATTCACTAACCATTAACAAACCCTATCTTATCTTTTTACAAGTGGAAGGATCTAGAATCCTTGCCCATTATCAAAAATAACAAATTACACAAGTGTGAGACCATAGGTCTCCTTTGATTCACTCAACTTTGATGAAGTCATGGGTGACTTCATTTCATCAGTATATCGCATCGGACTCCCCGACTTAAAAAATCCATGGGCTCTGTCCATGAGCTCCCTTCTTTGCTACTTTCCGGTATATACTCAAATGAATGCGAACAATGTGCTCATTAAACAATCCCTAAAGCTATCTTCCAACATTCTATCAACAGGTTTCTTGACTCCTCCAGTACTTGTATCATCGTGTCGGCGCATGTAACAAGCCTTATTCATCCTCCTCTTAATCCTGCATTCAAAACAAATTAATTTATGTCATAGAAACAAACATAAGTCAATATGTCATAAGATAACTTCTGACATTTCAATGATTTCCTTGCATGAATTCTTGTTCAATATCTTCTTTGTTTCCTTCTTCTAACATCCACCATCTTGCTTTTCCTTTTTTTTTTACTGGAAAACCAGCAATGTCTGGTCATGTAAGTGTGATCTTCAATCTTCCTGGATCCCATGCTTTATTTTGTAATTGCTGCTGCACACTATTTCTGTAATGAACTTCACAACCTCCCCCAGTCATCCAAATGAATGCTTGAACCTCACTGTCATAATTCCTCTTACACTTCTGCATGAGATGCCATAGCTTGTCGATCTCTTCATCCAGTCTTCTTCTTTGCTGAAATACTTTTGCCTGGATGCTCTTTTCCATTCAACTTTCATCTGTCTAGAAGTATAAAAAACTTCCAAAACTTTTCCTTTCTGTTGTATAACAAATTTACTATTGTTACTTTCTTCATCATCTTCAAACTTTACGGCGGGCCAATATTTGAAATGCTTGATGCCTTTGTTATCATCTTCACATGCAAATGTTTGGCTCACACACATTCTTTGTAGATATTGTTGCCACCTTTACTTCATGTGTACCTCGAAAAATATCTTTTTCTGCCATATCATTCTCATGTTTGCTACTTGGCAACACTCCAACTGAGTCATTTATACCTTCATCATTGCCTATATGCTCCTCAAATTACTTCATCTCTTCATCAAGGTTATTAAAACATAACTCTTCTATTTGAAGTCCCAATTTCCAATTTTTCTTAGATTTCTTCAACAAGTTCTCCGGCAATAAAATTTCTCTCTCAGCTTCTTCAAGCACAACAACATCTTCATCAATATTTCCTTCTGTACTTTCTCTCATATCATACTTTCTATGCTCAGCTCGATTCACATATTGAACTTGTCCACCATCAAACAATACATTGATGTAACTCTTTTGCTGTAACAGTTCAAGATTGTTTTCTTCTGACAAGTATTCCTCATCGTATCTAGGCTTAGAATCTTCTTCCATCTTTAGTCACTTCAAAAACCTGCATACCAATCATTAGAAATATGATATCCTTTTACGAATTATCTTCATAAGACAATTACTCTTTGTCATAATCTGCAAACATATCATCAGATTGAAAATATGAATGTCTCTTCCTGTTATTCTTTCCTTCAATAGAATTATGCATACACGCCCTACTGTCATTGCATTTAATTCTTCATACTTATTATCTGTTGTAGATAATATTGTCTCACTTTTCCTATTGACCAGATTTTGTCCATGTTCTTCCTTTGTAGGTTTGGAAAATGTTCCTCTCCTTCAATCTTAGTAGCAGGTTTTGATAAGCATTTCTTTATTCTTAACTTTTGCAAATTCTGCATTCATAAACAATTTGTCGGATTTAAAAATATGAGATTCTTGGATCTCATCAATTCCTTCACTTTCACCTTCATCTTCTCCAAGGATTTGTCCGTGTTCAGGCTCACATATGCAACCTTTATCCTCATACTCAATTGTTAGGTCTCCTCATCTTAGTGTAATCCTTGTTCTTTTAACTTCTTTTGCAATGTGCCATTTTACTTTCTTTGGGAGAATCCACCCATACCTTTGGTCTTCTCCATTTCCACTCTGTACTTGAGTTTTCAAATATCTAGTTGTACCTCTATTTGACTAATCTCTCTTGTCAAGTCATCTTTGACTCAGATTTTCATAGCATTTCTGAACTTTTACTATGATTCTCGGTAATCATAGTTTTCCCTCTTTCATGGGCTTCTCCCTGCTCATTGTGATCTGCATCTAAGCCATCTCTACAAGCTGATTCTATCAACTTGTCCTTGAATATCATACTAAGCCCTTCCATGCTTGGTCTTCCTCTGGTATTCATGTGGATTCCCTTTCCCGGAACCTTCACTTAAGCATCTTTTGCTTCTCTGGCTTCTACAAATCTCTCTTCTCATGAGAACATTTCAGCTTGTCCTCTTTACTCCCACCTTCCTGTTTTGGATGCAGCGTAGTTCATTGCATTTCTTGTTGCTACCACACGTCATCAACAATCTCTTTCCATGATTTGGTTCTTGAAATAAAGACCATTACACATGGGATTCAAATAGATTTGATTCCTTAAGAACTTTGAAGTCCTTTTGATTTCCATCCTCTACAACTTCTCTTTTCCAGTCCTACCAAATCTCTCGCGGATTTGATCATCAAACTTGCCCTTCTTTGCAAAGGAAACTTTATTATAGGCTCCTAGTCTATGCTGAATTCTTCAATCGATTCACGGGTGGCATTCCAGTCCTATAACTCTTCTCCTTCTGATTCTTGGTATCTCCCTTCGAGCTATAAAATCACCATAACTCCTCTTCACTACCTCTATACTATAGCCTTCAATGTTCTTAAGCGAGCAGTCATGCTCCTTATCTCACAATGGAGTTTCTTCTCTGATGAGTCATTTCTTCCACAACTTTATCATTATAAATTGAAACAAAATAACATTTCGAATTTACCTCAATCAAATTTCAAATCTGAATTTGCTACAAGCTTCCTCATCACCAGGGGGATAAACATTACTCAGACTTTTCCTCCATACTCTTCCACTTTCATCAGTCTTATTGCTTCTGTACCTGCAATCTTAGTCAGTATATCATCTCTTTATGCCTTCAAGATATTTGATCTTGTTCATCCATATACAAAATGGATCATCTTGTTTTGTATCCTGCTCTTTTCTTATCTTTGACCATAATCCGCTTCTAGGATCTTTCTTTTCCTGCTTCTCTATATGTTACACTCATCAATTCTTTGTACTAACCAAAACAAGCATTAGTTATGACAGCACCCATGCTTTCATGAATATATAAAAGTAAATTCCTTCCCAGAGAATAAAAGATACCTCCTAGAGCAATCCTTCTCTGATACCACTTGATACAAGCACCACTTGCTATGTCGAGGATCTGCTTCGACAATTTTACCAGTCTTTGGAATCTTCCTTAAATATGGTCTTTCACCATTCTTTGATAGAGCTAAACTTAGTAATCTGTCACTATGCTTGGCATTTTAGTTTTATGTGGCAGATCTCCTCTTTGTTTGGTGGATTAAACACTTTTCGTTTTATTCAGCTCCCAAAGGAAATGACTTTATATTTCCTATTTAGCACCATATGACCTTTGATGTGATAAAAGGTCCCAGCGAGAAAAATCACTTACCATACGGATTGTGCCTTCTTTGCATTTTCCGCTCCCTTCCTGCGATTAAATGCATTATCCTCAAAACCGCCAAGGTGCCTCGAACTCCACATTCTCCCTTCTCCACTAAGATCTGGACCGTCTGTTCGACCTTCAATCTCCATTATGATCTTGTCCATTCGATTCTCAGTGAATCTCTATTGTTCTTTTCCTCTCTATCCAAACTCCAAATCTATCTGGTTGATTTACAGAACGGCAATCTGCTCTCCTTATCCGATCTAGCTCGTTCCCCGATCATTGGATTCAATACGCTCAATACTGATGTTGCGAGATACCCATATGGGTGGGTTTTCTCCCCCTTTGTGGCGTTCTTTATAACTTACAGTTATCTGCAATATCTCTCGCCCTCAATGCTTTTCTACTAAGATTGATGGATCACATTCATTAAATCAATGATAATAGAAACCTATACCATATCAATTGAAAGAGATAATGGATTGATCATCTACATATTGATTTCATTCAAACCATGGGCGGATACAATTTGTAAACAATTCCACGCATATAAAATTCGCACAATCTTGAAATTGAATTCAATGGAGTAATAAAACCTTCTTTACAACTTGAATTCTCCATAGATATTTACAAAATAGAGATGTATCTCCGCGCATGCTCCCGAAATTAGATTCCGAGCTTCTCATTTTCATCTACATTCAAGCTTCTTCCTCGATATAACTTCAAGCTAATCTAAGCTTCTATGAGTTAACCTTCATCTAGGATAAACTGGATTAAACTAGGTTCAGCTGTCTCAACCATCGACCAAACTTGTGTTTAATTACAATGGATTTTTGTTTTCAGATCCTATGATTAAGTAACATAGTCCTTCATAAACTCAAGTGACCCCTACGAGTCATCCGGTGACTCCCTAACCATTAACAAACCCTATCTTATCTTTTACAGGTGGAAAGGATCTAGAATCCTTGCCCATTATCCCAAATAACAAATTACACAAGTGTGAGACCCGCCCATTATCCAAAATAACAAATTACACAAGTGTGAGACCCTAGGTCTCCTTTGATTCACTCAACTTTGATGAAGTCATGGGTGACTTCATTTTCATGAGCCTATGCTCCTGCATCATTCAACAAAGTGTTAATTGTAATGGATTTCATTTGACCACTAACTTGTAGAGATTCAAGGTAGTGAGAATATGTAGGGTAGAGAGATTTAAGGAATGTTTTGAGAGGGAGGACTATCTTCACTCCAGTGGCATCAATGTCATACATTATGGCTTTGATCTCAGAAGCTAAATCCATAGGATCGTCATTCTTCAACTCTAGGCTGACTAGCTTCACCAAAAATTGTATGAGTTCAAGTTCTGGGTGAGTTTCATACAAGTCCTTCAATTTCTTCAAAGCACCATAGGAGTCACAACAGCCACAACATATGCTTGTTGGTATTTGTCCTTCCATATGACATGCTCCTTGTTCGATGTAGGAATGGTTGATCTGCGACTCTTCAATCATGCTTCTGATTCAGCTTCTTCTTCATTAGTAGGTGTTGCTTCACAAATTCCATTCCACAAGTCGTTGAAGATCAAAGTGTGTTTGATATTTCTCTACCATTATTGGTAATTTTCTTTATTGAGTCAACACCACGCCAATGATGGAGATGAGAGAATGCATTTTCCAGTGGAATTCTTGCAAATCAACTTTTTATTTGAAGAACAATAGGTTTGTAGGGAGAACACATAAGTGTTGATCCTTTTATGTCTGCACCATAGAGTCTATAATATTAGTTTAAAATGAAATCAAAGATAAAACTTTCCTCTAGTTTAATATCAGTTTCTGCTCTGGTAGCATAATTACAGTCCATAACCTCCATAGAAAAGAAACTTCAAAAACCTAGTTGAATTCAGGATTATTTTGTTTGGTTGCATGACATATTGTTACTAGATGTCAAATCATTGTAATTCGGACTTGAAACCACGAGATCCACGATGAATACCACTGGAAGGAGACGGGGATGGTGTATCTTCCTACAAACGATTGTATCATTTATTGACTGAAGGGAAACTAAAGTAGAAACATGAAATGGGTTATTATCTCTAGAATTAGATTGTAATAGTCATTGGAGGGTTTCTCATAGCGCACAGAGAGAGAGAGAGAGGGACGCATGCCAATGCAGATTGGAATGACTTCAACTTGGAAGAAACCCTAACATCTACATATGAGAGGCATGAACAAAAGGATAAATAGACTCATGAATGGTTATGCATGCAAAGGATGACAAACCAATACGGATGGGTGTGAATAATGTTGAGCAAGGCAGAAGAATAGAACTTTGGACAAAGGAGCATTTTCTACACACAAGAGAAAAGGAAACACCAAGAGCAATGAATCATGGAGTTAACATGCTTAGTCTCTGATACCACTGATAGGCCAGGTATGGGAAAAAATTGTAACTCCACACTTGATGAATTGCATTAACACAAGACTTTCATAAATACAACTCAGAATGACCATTGGTCTTCCCCTTCTAAGTGACTCTTCCTATCACCTATGACTCTTCACATTACTATTTACAATTTTATTTACAATTTACCATAATTCGAGGATTATTTATTCAACAATGGGGCTCAACCTAAAACTTTAAGTGGCTCATAAAGGAGCTCAAGATCTCTATTTTCTATGTTGTTAAGATTGTTTATATCTCTGTCTCGCCCTCTTTCACATGGTAAACTTTGTTTCTTGACATCAAAACCTTCACTTGGACACCATTTGCATACTAGGTTCTTCAATCCAGTATGAGTCTCATGCGCTCCATTTTTAACACCATTTTCACTATTGGATTTATTTTGAAAAGTACTTTTACACTATGTGTTTGGTTTCATGTGCAGGTGGTTCATCGGGAAGCCATGTTTTCTGATATTTATATTTAAGGCTCATCTCTACCCCTTAAGGAACACTTCTCCAAATTGGAATTTTAGACACCATACACCCTCTACCTATGCAACATTTTCCATTATTGGGATCTCCTCTAGATTATATGTCTAGGTTTCTCCCCACTGCCTCAACAAGTAACTTCACCCATTTTATAATGCATTTAGTTGTTATCGGTCAGTAGTACTTCACCTTCATGGGTTTGTTGACAGGGTTAAATGACCATGTGGATTCAGATAATATTTTACCTAGTGAAAGGTCCCAATTAGACCTTACACTGTTTGGAATAGGGAATCCATCTAGTTTATGGCTTGACCACCTTTAAATAGTTTTGTTTGTGTTTTACTAGTTGCATCCTGGTCCATGGTTTATGTATTTTTTAAATGTATTAAATGAAATGCAACCGATATAATATGCAAGATATAGAATGATGCTCGGGTCAACTAACAAAATTGATTAGATAAACATAGCACCAAATATATTACTCCTTTCAAACTTTAATAAATAATTACTTGATAAAATAAAAGTAATAATCTGAATAACCAATAGCATTATAGAGAATTCTGGTAATGATGAGTTTATTATAGTACCATGCTTAAGACTATAGACAAGCAATCCATGAGATAAATTAAATAAACAAGTTACTTATAAGTGAGAAAGGTCTACACTTTAAAATCGTATGCTCATATCATTCTAAAATTAAGTAAATCAGTAGAAAAAGTTCCACAAACCACATATTTCAAAACTTAAGTTTGTCTCCAAAAGTATTTTCCAATAGTGGCTTCTCATTAATTAACACTTCAAAGAAAATTTTACAAGATACACAAGTAAAAAAACCTTTAAAAATTAAATTCATGGCTTTTATAGAAAAATGAAGGAGAGGGGAAATCAATTGTTTTGATACATCCGGTTGACTATTCATTTTCCCTTTCTGTTTGTTGGGTTCCTTAGTTAGTTACCACTTTCTAAAATTTGGGGAATCAATTCTCTTTGATTGTTTGAATCCTCTCCTCTAGAATATTGCCCCACATGGCTTGTGGAAGCCTCACCCTTTTCTATTCTCATTTTCTTTGTATGTCCAGTCCATGCTTCAAAAGTTTGTTTTAGGGCATTTCCTTTAGGAAAATGATGTTGCTTGAAAGGAGATTTGTAGGAAGGTATGCTCTATCTCACTCTCTTTTAAAACTTCTTCATCTTATGTAGAAAATCTATAATTATTGTTATTTCCCTAGTAGGGGATTTTATAAACTTTTGCATGGCTACTTCATCAAGTTCGAGTAGGGAACTAATATCTTTTCTACTTGAGTTTAAATGTTCTTCTAAGTCCTTTGATATTTACCCCTATGGGAAGAAATTTTTCTTTGGCCCAAAGGATGGTAAATGGAAAGTATTGGACATATTTTCCATGATTTGCTATAATAGAGTATCATATGTTACTTCGTGAGTAACTCCCTTGAGAGCGTTGTAGGCTACGTTTTTCTTGTATTTCAATCCAAAGTCCATCTCTTTGAGTGTATTAGGTGTGAAAACATTAATTTCTATAGAAACTTCCTTTGAAGACAACTAAAATCTTTAGTGTTATTAATTTAAATTGAGCTTGCTGATATGCAAGCTCCCAAGTTAGAATGTCAGTGATGACACCAACAATATGATAACCATAAGCTTATAGATGATAGAATTTGTCATAAAACTCTCTTTGAACATTTCAACTCATTATGTCCCCAAGGTGTAGGACAGTCGGTGACGGAGTGTGCTGTTAAGGCGCTCTATGATGTTAAAAGTTACCGGTTTCAAACCTGCGGGGACAAAAAATCCAGCCATGTTAAGGGTTGGTGTGGCTCAGGCCGGGTGCGATCCCCGGGTGATTTTGATGGCTTAGATGCCTCTCAGTCGTGGTTTCTTATCCATAGGTTAGTCTCACATGTCACAAACAAACTAACAAACAAAAAAAACATTTCAACTCATTCTAAATTCTGAAAGCATAATCAACAAAATTTGTTGGTTGATACTTGTTGGATTTATAACAATTGACTTGATTCTCAAGCAAAGTGATTTTGCTTTCATACTCCATTTTTTTTTCTACATATACGAATTTATTTACATTGGCCCGAGCAATGGCTAATCCAGTAGAGGTAGAGGAATCCAAAATCAACTTTCTTGTATCCATCACCATAGTTTGAGTGGTGAGTATTACTTCAAAATCCTAGTTGATTTTCCTCCTTTTGGGTTTTTGTCATATTACTTTCTTCCTCTATTTATCAAATGAAATAAACTCTAACTCAACAACTTCATCTATAGGGGTTGGAATAGGTTCATCACCTCCCATAACCATGTTTGAACCAAAAGTGTTGGCAAAGGTTTAAGTAGTGAATACTTCTTCCATTTGTGCTGGGTTAGATTGTTGTGTGTTGCCTTTACTGAACTACTGTGCCAACCCATTCCCTTCTTGTTTGATTTCCTCTGATGGAATGTCATCTAAATCCTTTTTCTTTAGTTCCTCTCCATTTTTTCTATTTTCTTTAGTTCCTCTCCACTTTTTCTATTTTCTTTAGCCCTTACCTTGGCTTCTTTTCTTGTTGATTCTTTGGATTCTACATAATCTTTAGATTTTTTCTCCTCTTCTTCCTTCTTTGCCACCAATTGAACTTGAGCTTTAGCCTGTACTTCCTTTGTCTTTGCCAGTTCTTCTTTCTTGGAAACTTTCTTATGTGCATGTTCTTTTCTTTTGGCTTGGTCTTTTGCCATGATATTTTCTAATGATCCGAAAAATCCTTAGATGTTGATAATTTAAATACACATAAGCATATACTTGATCTTCGAAATAAAATGATTGCTTGACAGTTTTGCAAATTACATGTGAATAACTTATATAACCAAATCCACTTTAATGATAAATAACTTGCAAATAATTGAAATTGAAATGAACAACAATAATATAATCACATACACAAGTTGGAAAAAACGAAGTTCACCCAATTTGTGCTACCTCTTCGGGTCCACTTCCAATAGAGACATCTTTTATTAATGCTCAAATGCTTGCGTTTTACAATGACCTTTTTAGATGTTGCTCAAATGCAGGAATGGAGTGCTCCATTGGGTTCCTAGCGAACAATCGTGCAAAATTGATATAAAGTACCTGAAATTCCATCAAGGTACCCCTCATAATGCTTTACGATGTAGCCTCATAAACTTGTGTACCCTCGAGCATGGATTTCAAGACCACTCTGCATTAAATTGTGTGTCTTCTGCCTTGGGGTGCATGCCATTAAATAGGGTGCCCCTTCTAACCAAATCCTAAAATTATTGGCCATATATTAAATATAGTTGGTTGGTTTTGTAACCAAATCCGAACTATAGTCGAATTGGTTAAGTCATCGGTGTTATTTATAGTAATTTGTGGGTTTGAGCCCCACTGACCATACTATATAATTTTTTTGGTTACAACGAATTTGCATATGGTTAAAACCGTAGTATATAACCTCTGCACAAATATTTGAAACACACACACATATATATATTGTTATAACAATATAATACGTGGTTATAACAACTCTCGCACAAAAGTCGTAATAGCTCTTGTTTCAGTTACATGGTATATATATAGACCAAGGGCCAAGGGACGAGGGCTTAGGCCCTTGACCCTTTGGCCGCCCATATGAAACTTTGTTCAACTTTAAATATATAATATGCCATATAGATATAAAGTGACATTGTGTGACATGTTGGTAGAGTGGAATTTGTTAATACCTTTGGGAGGTCGCGGGTTCGACCCTTGTCGACTCCCAAATATTTTAATGAACCATGACCATAGAGGGGAGGTTGTCATGTGGCAACTTCTCATTGGATATTCAATGCCACATGTCATAATATGATTAAACCAATTGTCTGTCATTCATCCATTTATGTTGTACCTTTTTTAGTCAGCTGCCAATTAGGTGCCACATGTCACCCCTTTATTTTCCCTTGTACTTTGACCTTTGACCTTTTTTCCAGGTTTGACTAAAACTTTGACCACTCATAACTTTTGCATACAAACTCCATTTGAGGAGAAATTTGCACTATTGGAAAGCTATCACCAAGCTCTACGCAATCATGGAGTTTTCGGGATGATGTGAAGCATTTGAATTTTGAGCATTTCTTAACCATTATGGACCTCTATGGATGTTCTAGATCTTCCTGGACTTCTGTGAGCATTCATGGATCCTCCTGTATCATTCCTCCCCATTAGAAGACTTTTGGACCACCAAAAGTTTACTCAACAACTAAGTGAGGGTAGAGTTCCCTCACCCTTTCGATCTCCATCCATTTCACTTTACTTGGTTTTACCCCTTTAAAACCTATTAGAAGAATAATGTAGATGTGTGTGTCTCACCATAGACAATGCTACACCATTGTCACCCATCCATAGGTACAAAATCCACCCTTGAGCACCTTGAAATTTGATAGAAAGAATGATTCTGGGAAGCCACACCAGAACCAACGCATGACTAAGAGAGTGCACCTTCTCTAAGGGTAGCGCACAAGAGAAAGTACCCAAAAAAATGAACAAGAGAAAACCATACAACTACAGTTGTTGTTGCTCCTCCTCTAGACTTGCGCATTGTTTCTGGTTTCCTGAGTGAGAGTGAGTGAACAAATGAGCCAAGACATCCTTTATTTATATTAATCTGTCTAGTGACTTTTTTGGTTGGGTCGACATGAATTTCTAGTAATTAAATTTTATGTTTATCTTTTTCTTGTGAGGTTGACTTGTCTTCCTGGAGGATAATACCTTAATATTATATATTCTGATGAGTCGGCATGTCTTCTAGAGTTTTCACACATCTGTTTAGGGTTTTTCTTGCTTCTGGAATATTGTATTCTATTCAAAGGTTACATATGGATGTTAATACCTCATGTAGCTACCATAATATCAACACTCCCTCTTTGCTAGGGAGTTATTAATGGTCTCAAACACATCCATCCATCTTCACATGGCATGGGAAAGACTCACATAGTATTGTAGACCATTCTATATGTATCATCCTCATAGATCAAGTCACAAGTATCATCATTATTATTAGCATCATCTAGCATCAAAACATATCATCGTACTTGTTCTTGGTATTCTTCTGTCACAGACAATATCACAATATCCATGAGCCTCATTTAGCTATATTGATGATCCATATCCACCACCATGTGTCTAGCACCTCTGGTCATTCTTGTCCCTTGAAAAGAATCATGACCTCATCGGAGCCACATTCACGTCATAGTTGATCCTCTCATAGGATCACTCCGTGAATGCATTTAGCTTGATGATATTGAACACGTGTGTCTAGCACCTCAGATCATTCTTGTTCCATGACAATAATTATGACCACATCGGAGCCACAAACACCTCATGGTGATCCTCTCATAGGATCACTCTATGAATGCATTCAACTCGATGTTATCAGACACGTTGAATTTCACCTCAAGCACCGCGAGTCTTTAGTCCGTCGAAGAATACGTCGGGGCACATCTACTCTGGATGTAGATGTTCCCTGTCTCCCCTAGTCTGCATCCCATTTCTTGTGGAGATAGATTCGGCCTGATGCTTATCGGGGCTACTCACCTACTTGTGAGTTAACTACTTAGCTACTCGTGAGAGTTTCAAGGCCCAATCCAATTCACACATAGGAGATCTAGAAGAAACTCGAATCTTCAGTCTATCGAAGATTACATCTAGGCCTATTCCCACGTGATCAAGTATGTCTAATCAATCTTGGAATATCGGCACAATGTTGCTACCATCAATACTCCCCCATGGAAACATTTGCATTCCTACCAAGATTGTCCTAGACAAAGGCTTAGTGCAAATGTCAACTAAATTCTCATATATGGATAAGTGATGGAGCCTCACTGCTCCTTCCTGCACCATGTCTCTGATGAAGTCCTGCAATATCCTTCATTTCAAATTCTGAAGTCAACTCCCTCTATCTGAGAGAATCCTCGGATCACACTTCCGTCTGTTGCATGCCCCTTTGTGTCCTGAAAACTGTCATGAAACCAAGTCGGCTTCTTCCTGATCAATGACTCCATCTGAAGTCTGACTTCCTCTAAGTCCTTTCAAGTCTGTTTTTCTTGTTGTCATACATTTATTGTTCCTAACCTAGAACTAGGGGCTCCCGTACTAGGGATAATGGCACTTCTAACAAAGATAAGAATTTTGGCCTCCCATACAACGATAATAACCAATATGGCCTCCCATAGGGATAATAACCACAGTGTCCTCCTGTACTAGGATAATAACCAAACCAAAAGGAAAAATGGACTCTCGTACCAGGGAAAATGGTCAAATACAAAAGAAAAATAACTAAAATAACTAAATTATACTTACAATGAGATTTGTAGAGATTCTCCTGATGTATTTAGTAGAAATAAGTGTCGTCACATTTAGTCTTATTCTGTGGATGTTCATCAACTATCGATGCATGTTGCCTTTCTTTTCTTTTCCTTTGAGGATAATCTCTAGCATAGTGACCAAACTTGTCACAAATGTAGCATTGGATCTTTGAAAGATCTTTCTTCTTTCTTGATGGTCCTGTATTTTTCTGGCATTGGCTGCAAATCCCTTCTATTCTTCTTCTTCTAGGGGTTTCTGCAAGATCTTTCTGGATAGAAATCGGGTCTCTTCTTGAACACAATTAGACCATAGATGGTCAAACTTGGGTATCTTTTTACATCCACAAATGCTCTGAATAAATTGCTTCCATGATATTGGTAATCCATTAAGAGATATAGTGACAAGCTCTGCGTTTAGAAATTCATCTCTAATAGCTTTAAATTGATCTCTTATTTTGGAGACCTTTGTTAAATATATGTTGATTGTATTTGACTTTGACATCTTGATGCATAGGAGATGATTTCTCAAAGAAAATTTTCTGCTAATGTTCTTGCTTTCAAATAATTTTACCAAGGCATTGTACATTTTCTTCGCAGTATTTAGTTCTACAATATGTGGAATCAGATGCTCTCTAACAGAATCTACCAGTATACTTATGGTCATTACTTCTTTCTTCTTGTGCTTGACATTCTCTTTATCTTCTACCAACTCAGGAATGTCCTGGTTTATGTAGTCCAGAAGATCATTTTCTTCTAATATAAGAAGTAACTTAATATTCCATGCTCTGAAGTTGGTGGCACCTTCCAATCTGTCCTCTACTTTGAAACTAGTCTTCATGACTGTTTTGACTTTGACCTTGAACATTCAAAATTTGACTTTGACCAGTCAAACTTTGAGTTTTACCCAAAAATCCAACCTTGATGTTTTTTATGGTTGAGGGAAGTAGGATATGCGTTGGGTTAGGGTGCATTAGCATATCCAGGAATTAGGTCCAATGCTTCATTGAAAGTGCCCAATAATTTAGGTTTTGGTTTGTTGCAGTTGCAAAATCAGAAACCTTAGTTGCAGCTACAACTAGTGCTACAACGAGCTTGACAAGGAACTCTCGATCTACCTTCCAGCGGTTAGACTGTTCTGAAGGTAGTGTGGGCCCATAACCTTTTAGAATAATGTAGATGTGCTTGTTTCACCATAGACAATGCTACACCATTGTCGTCCATCCATAGGCACAAAATCCACCGCTGAGCACCTTAACCTTTGACAGAAAGAATGATTCCAGGAAGCCACACCAAAACCAATAGATGACCAAGAGAGGGCACCTTCTCCAAGGGTAGCGCACAAGAGAAAGTACCATAAAACCTTAACAAGAGAAAACCATAGAAATGCAGTTGTTATTGCTCCTCCTCCAGACTTGTGCATTGTTTTTGGTTTCTCGAGTGAGAGTGACTGAACAAATGAGCCAAGATGTCCTCTATTTATATTAATCTATCCAATGACTTTTCTAGATGGGCTAACCTCACTTTCTGGTAATTATATTTTATGTTTATATTTTTCCTGTGAGGTTGACTTGTCTTCCTGGAGGATAATACCTTAATATTATATATTATGATGAGCCGACATGTCTTCTAGAGTTTTCACACATCTATTTAGGGTTTATCTTTCTTCTAAAATATTCTATTCTAGTCAAAGGTTACATATGGAGGTTAATACCTCCCACAACTACCATAATATCAACAAAACCAACTCGAAGATATTCCACATCACCTTGTTGTGAAATTTTGATCCTTCTGTTGAGAATGACATCTTCCTGTAGCTCATCCAAATACTCTGGAGAAAAATCATCAACTACTAGAACTTGAATACTTTCATCTTCATCCATCATTATAGGAGGCTCATAAACTTCAAATTCTCAACATTTACCATTGAATACATATGCATGTAGGCTGGTAGATCTAAACGAAAGGTATTAGTACCGATCTTCTCTAAGATCTTGAATGGGCCATATCGGACTGGCCTTAGATTTTTACATTCACCTTTCATTCTAGCTTTGCTAATCGGTAGCCATACTTGATCACCGACTTCAAACTGATGATCAACCTGATGTTTTTCATTCCTTTCCTTATACTTGGCTTGGATTTTCTCCAATTGTTCTTGTACTACTTGATGTACCTGTTGAATCTTTTGAATGAAACTTTTAGCTTTATCTGTATCATCATGTCCATCTTCTTTACCTGCTTCTCCAAAAACAAGTTCCATAGGTGATTTAGGCACGTACCCAAAACATACTTCAAAGGGATTTTTTTGAGTAGATAAATGCATGGCATGATTATATGCATGTTGGATATAAGGTAATTGTTAATCCCATAATTTAGGATGCTTGTTGCAGTATCCTCTAAGTAGATGTACCATTGTTTTGTTTACCACCTCTATCTTTCCATCTGTCTGTAGATGAAAATTCATGCTCTTCTTCAACTTAGTGTCCGTTAGTGACCTGGATTTTATGAGTAGAATGAAATGAATACAGATTATTAAAATATTCTTAACACAAAATAACAGAGATACAGTAAAATTGGTTTTCTATTCAATAAGGAAATAAGCTGAAACTGTAAAATTCAGTGGAAAACAAGCTTGTTGGAATGGTGGTGGCTTATCTCTAACAAGAGATGTGACGGTTGCGCTCATTTGCAAGAAGATGGTTACATTGAGGCTATGAAGGCATTTTACAATAAACAAGACTGTCAAAAACCCTAGACATCCAAAAACCTAACCCTGGGAGATGAAGCGCCAAAAGTTATGTGGGCCCTGTTTGGGTAAGTTAGTACATCAACTTCCTGGGGTCGTAACTTTTGCATACGATCTCTGTTTTAGGCGCACGATAGCCCGTTGGAAACGTTTAACCAAGAAGAACAATTTTTTAATGGCCCAAGGCAGTGCCTCCATCAATCTCTTGGGCCCTAGATCCCCAAAAAATGTCGTTTAGGGCCTCAAAACGGCCCCGAAAGTTTGGAACCTGAAAAACTACCGAAAAACTGCCAAGATGGAAAACTAATTTTCAAGCCAGTGGAATAGGTGGGTGGCCACCGATATCCACCTGATAAATTCTCCCTCCTTAGGAAGCAATGGTCTCCATTTCATTGAGTTCCCCCATCAGATGAGGAATTTTTTGTTGAATTTGGCCCTGGGTGAGCCACTTGCCTTGGTGCAAGAGTTGCCCTGCTTTGATAACTCGATAAAGCTCGATCCTTTGTTGTCGAGTGCCCTTGATCCGTGTGTCCACAATCTGATCACTAGATGCATGTTGCATGCAGTCAGGGTTGAGATCTATTGGTGTCAATTGCTCTACTATCTCTGAGGTGTCCAATAATAGTGGGAAATATGGCCGAAGGAGGGCCACGTTGAAGACTGGATGCATACCAAGGAAGGGGGGAATGTTGAGCTCAAAAGCATTGTCAACCAAAGCCTTGGTGATGGTTTAAGGCCCGTAACGGAGTGGGCGAAGCTTCCAATGGGGCCCTGTAAGGCGTTCTTTCTGCAAATTCAACCAAACTTTGTCGCCCAGCTGAAACTTATGTGGCACTCGATGTTGATCATGCCGTTGCTTGTACTTGGCATTAGACTTCTATAGAATATCCTGAACTTGTTGGTGGATGTACTGGATCCGCTCAATGAACCGGGTGGCTTTGTCAGCTTCTGGTGGAGCATGGGACGAATCGACCGAGGTGGCTGCCAGGGGTAGTGCAACATCCATGGGGCCCAATGGTTGGAATCCCAACCCCACCTGAAAGGGGTTGTGTCCAGTTGAGCTATGCAGAGATCGGTTGTAGCTATGTTGGACATAGGGAAGACTCTCATCCCATGTGCAGGGGTGTTTTGAATTGTACATGTGCAG
>SNQJ01S0000277.1:95525-121730 GCA_010110895.2 Picea sitchensis | reverse complement strand
TCTCTGGTGGACATAGCCCACATTGGGTGAACCACGTAAATCTGTGTCTCTCTTGTATTATGTGTCTTCTGTGTTTTGTTTCTGCATTTGTTTTATTTTATTGCTCTACGGTCCTGTTTTTCTAACATGATTCCCACAACCTGTTAGGAGTAGGCAGAGGGGTGTACATGCCATGTTTCTTAGTGGTCAGTTTGGCAATAGCACAGGCGATGCAGGACTTGATATACCTTCCGACATCCTGTCAAAGTTTCAGCCAGAAGAAATATTTTTGTAGCACTGCCACTGTCTTTTTGACACCAAAGTGTCCTGCCACCCGATTGTAGTGAGCTTCTAAAATCAGCTTCACACACTCGCTTGATGCAATGAAGAGATGGCCCAGACGATACAACAACCCGTCCTGAAGATGGAAATTAGCGACCACTGAGTTGGCGCCAAACATTTGGTAGGTGGTGGAGAATTCAAGGTCTATCTAGTAGAGGTGGGGCCATATAGAGGTCTCGTGGCCACAAAATTCTAGCACCGTGGTGAGTGTCGTGACTGGAGGTCGGTTGAGGCAGTCATCAACTCGGTTGGTACTTCCTATTTTATACTTGATGTTGAGGTGGAACTACTGTAAGTATGTTGACCACTTTTGATGGCAGTCATTCTGCAATTTTCCTTGGGTCTACATGAACTGTATTGGCTTGTGATCAGTGTGGATGCCTGTCTCCTTCCCAAGAATGTAATGTCTCCACTGGCAACAAGCTTGCACAATGGAGTACATTTCTTTGTCGTAAGTAGGGCACTTACGGACAACATCTTATAGTGTCTCACTATGATATGCCACGGGGTGGCCGTGTTGTGTGAGAACGACGCCCACAACATAGTTTGAAGCATCTGTCTCAATCTCAAAGGGATGTTGCAGGTCCGGTAATGAAAGTATCGGGGATGAGCACAAATGCTTCTTCAAGTCATCGAAGGATTGTTGTTGGGACATGCCCCACACAATTTATTCCTTACCGCCACCCCTGGTTACTAGGGCCCATGCGATATGAGAGAATCCTAGCACGAACCTGCAATAGAAATTAGCGAGGCCCAAGAAGCTCCGAAGTTCAGTGAGTGTGGTTGGGGCTGGCCAGTCACGGATGACTTGGATTTTGGTTGGATCCACATGCACACCATGCTAATCAATGACATAGCCTAGGTAATGGACCTTGTCCATGTCGAAGGAGCATTTTTCCAAGTTTGCATATAGTTTGTGTTGTCGCAGGGTGTGCAGAACCTGTTGAAATATGTTGTAAGTGTTCCCCCCAAGTCTTGTTGTAGATGAGGATGTCATCTAGATACACCACTACAAAAGTATTTGTGAATGGTCATAAGATATCGTCCAACATCCTCATAAAAGTTGTTGGAGCATTTGTCAAACAAAAGGGCATGACCAACCATTCAAAAAGACCTTCTTTTGACTTGAAGGTAGTCTTCCATACATCTGTCTGTTCTATTGGGACCTGGTGGTAGCCAGATTTCAAATCAATCTTACTGAAGTACTTGGCCCCCGTGAGTTGATCAAGGAGGTCGTCGATTCGGGGAATCGGGTACCGGTTCCAGACTGTGATTTTATTCAAGGCCCAATAATCAATGTAGAGTCGTCAGATCTCATCTTTCTTCTGCACCAACACGATTGGGCTCCCACAAGGCGATGAGCTAGGATGAATGTGCCCCTTGTGAAGCAGGTCTTGGATCTGCCTCTTGATCTCCTCATTTTCTAATAGAGAGCGGCGGTAGACTAGCCCATTGGGTAGTGGTGCATCTAGGGTCGGATTGATGGGATGCTTGACCTGGCAGTGCAGAGGTACCCCTGTAGGAGAGGAGAAGATATGTAAGTATTCTTCCATGACCTTATCCACTTGCTTCTGTTGCATGGAGAGATCGGTCGCAGAGGCTCTGGATGTGGCAGCAATATTTCGCTCACTCTGAGAACGAATCACGAAGAAGACAAATTTCCCAGTTTGAGAGATGACCTTCCTTCATTGCTTGGCAGAGATCAAGGAAATAGCCCTAGGAGGGATTTCCTCGGGTATCCTGTACAATTTTCTATTCAAAGTAATGATAACACTACGAGACCTAGACTCATATACAACATGACGTTTCCATAAATAAGGTTGGCCCAAAATAACATTACAAACTTCAAGAGGAGAAACATCACACAATACCTCATCTTTGAAGGGCTTGATGTCGTACAATAATCGACATTGTTGGTTCACGCAAAGATCGATTCCCTGGGGAGCCATCCAATGGTGTAGGGTTGTGGGTACGGCGTTGTCAGCAGAGCCAACTGTTTGATGACCTCTGCTGAGATGAGGTTCTTCTAGCTACCGCTATCAATGATGAAGTGCAATGGGGTACCTTTTACCCACATCTGTGAATGGAAGAGGCACTCTCCTTCTTCTGGCTAGTCTGGTTCACCAGGTTGGAGCTTGGTGGTAGAAACGGTGGCATTGGGTTCTATGTCAATGATCTGTCTTCCCCTTTCTAGTTCTGACTCAGAGTCATAACCCACATCTAATTCAGAGTCTTTCACTTTGGCCATCAACAACTACTTTGAGCGACAATCAGCAGTGTTATGCCAAGGGCTCTTATGGAAGTCGCACCACTTCCCGATATCTTTCTTTGTCTTTCCAGTGTCCTTCTTTGCTTGCAGCTTGTATTGCTTGTCTTGATACTATCCATCTTTACTCTATCCTTTGTTCTGTGGGATGGGTCCACCATTTCCTGGATTTTGTTGTGAGGGATTTCTAGGCCCAAATTGTCGCGTCTTTTGTTTGAGCTTATGCTCGATTTTGACGACATATCGGTAGGTCGTGCCCAAGGACGAGATGTCCAGATATTCCATTTCGGTCTGGATGTATCTATGAAGAGAACTGTGATACTTGAGCACCAAATGTTTCTTTGAATATTTGATACCCAACTTGGTGTGCAAGGTATGGAAGATATTTGTGAACTCCAGCATTGCTTGGTCTCATTCTTGGCTCAGTGCGGTCCATTTGGTATACAAGTCATCATAACTTCTGACAAGGTAGTATTGTTCCTTAATAGAATCTCTGAAGGATTCCCAAGTGGTCGTGACTGTAAATAATGAGGGTTCCTATGCTTCCTTTTGCTCACAGAAATTTTCCCACCAATCTTTGACATGGGGAACGACTTTGAGGAGCGCAAAAGTAATGTTTTCTCTATTCGAAAAGTTATGGACAGAAAAATACCCTTCTAGTAGATTCAATCACTTGTCTATAGCATCTGCATCTATCTTCCCTTCAAATATAGGAATATTGAAGTTGATTTGTACCTTGAAAGGGTTGGCACCTCCGCTCAAGGAAAATGCGTCGCATGTTGGTAGCTGCCGAAGGATTTGTGCGAAACTATCCATCATCTCGTTCCTTTGTTGCGTGAGGGATTCCTCAAGCAACATTTTGAAAGGATCTCTTGTCTCATCATCTTTCTTTTTTTCTGCCATGAGAGGTCGCTTGGGTGTGCGAGAGATTTTGTCCTCGAGAGAAACAAGATCGAGACCCAATTCTTTGTACCCTGACCCCGTTGGGGACATGCATTAAGATGACAAGGAGTAGACCGCTATGATACCACTGATTCAGATTTTATGAGAAGAATGAAATGAATACATATTATTAAAATATTCTTAACACAAAATAACGGAGATACGGTAAAATTGGTTTTCTATTCAATAAGGAAATAAGCTGAAACTGTAAAATGCAGCGAAAAACAAGCTTGTTGGAATGGTGGTGGCTTATCTCTGAGAAGAGATGTGGCGGTTGCGCTCATTTGCAAGAAGATGGTTACACTGAGGCTTTGAAGGCCTTTTATAGTAAACAAGAATGTCAAAAACCCTAGACATCCAAAAACCTAACCCTAGGAGATGAAGCGCCAAAAGTCATGTGGGCCCCGTCTAGGTAAGTTAGTACATCAATTTCCTAGGGTTGTAACTTTTGCATACGATCTTTGTTTTAGGCGCATGATAGCCAGTTGGAAAGGTCTAACCGAGAAGAACAATTTTCGATATCCCCGTGGAAGTGCCACAAGAAATCCCCTGGGCCCCAAATCCCCAAAAAAACGTTGTTTAGGGCCTCAAAACGACCTCGAAAGTTTGGAACCCGAAAAACTGCCAAGGTGGAAAACTGTTTTTCGAGCCAGTGGAATAGGTGGGTGGCCACCGATATCCACCTGGATCAATTAGCTCCCATAAATGAGACCATACATTAGTGAAGAACATTTGTGTTGTATGTTCAGTTATGACCTATTTATTGTATGGCATTCGAATACACATCTTACTAAATCTGTCCACCATGACATATAAATAATCATGACCTGTCTTGGACATCGACAAACCCCCTAAAAAGTACATGGATATACTTTCCCATGGTTGTGAAGGTACTAGAAGTGGTGTGTATAACCCAAGCTTTATGTTTCTAGGCTTACTTGTGGCACACATGACACACCCTTTGATATACTTGGAAATTGTCTCATTCATCTGAGGCCAATAAAAATACCTTTGTAAATTTCCTACTGTCTTACCAACCTCGAAATGGCCAGAGATGAGAGATGTATGAGCTTCTCTAATTACATTTACTCTTTCATCTCTGGGTATACATAGTTTTCCAATATGATATAATAAATTGTCATGCATATAATAGTTTGATTGTTGATTGTCGTGAGTTAATGCATAATATACTTCTTTAAAATCGTCATACCTAGCATATTGTTCTACATATCTTTCATGTGCTAAAGGATTATACTTGAGTATTGTGGATGCATTAATTATTGGTCTTGATAACATAATTTCAACCTTGTTATGAATACCCTTCTTATATTTGATTACTAGATGAAATTGTTGTAAAAAAACCCATCCACCTGAAGTATTGTGACTGTTGTAGCTTGGTCTATGACTGTAAATATTGTAGGGGTTGATTATTTGTATGAATGATTGTCTCCTTTCCCATCAAGTAATTCTTAATTTCTTTACACTTTGTACCAACACATACAATTCATTATCATATGTTGGATAGTTAATCATAGCTTGAGTGAAAGTATCAGAATGATAACATATAGGTTTACCTTGTTGCATCAAGACCACACCCATGGCATATCTGCTTCTATCGATTTGAATCTCAAATGGATGTTGTAGATCTGGCAATGCCAGAAATGGTGCAGTGCTTGTCTTTTCATTCAATGTCTCGAAGGATTTATGTTGCTTTCCTCCCCATTGAAAGACTTGTTTAGCACTCGTTAATGAATGTAGAGGTGTTTATATGTATGAGAAATTAGCAATGAATTTCCTCCAATACTATATTGCTCCTAAGAAGCTCCTGACTTCAGTGGAAATAGTTGGCATGGACCATTTCACAATGACTTATACTTTTGCAGGATCTATCTTTAACTGATCATTCCCTACAATGCAACCCAAATATACCAGAGAAGTTTTTCCAAATTCACAATTAGATAATTTGATATACAACTTCTCTTTCTTCAAGAGTTCCAACACTGTCTTGACATGATTTATATGATCTTCCCATCTTCGGCTAAAGATCAATATGTCGTCTAAATAGACAATAAAAAAATCATCTATGTAGGGTCTGAACACATCATTCATCACTCTCACAAAATTTGTTGGTGCGTTACATAACCCAAATGGCATAACCAACCATTCGAACAAGACTTGCTTGGTCTTGAAAGCAATTTTCCATATCGCGCCTTCTGCAATTTTGATTTGATGGTAACCACTTCTCAAGTCCAAATTAGTGAATTACACAACATTATTTAATTGATCTAATAGATCATCAATTCTGGGAAGAGGATAATGGTTCTTTACAGTAATCTTGTTCAGGGCTCGAAAATAAATACACATCATCCACATGTCATCTTTCTTTGGAACTAATACAATAGGAGAACCACATGGAGAGGATCTTGGTCTAATGATTCATTTATTGAGCAACTCCTCAACTTGCTTCTTGGTTTCTTCATTCTTGATCATTTATGACCTGTACATTCCAATGTTCAGAAGAGGAGCATCTTGCTGCAAATATATTTCATGTTCAACCTCTCTTTTAGGAGGCAACCCTGTGGGTTCCTGAAATAACTCATCATAATTAGATATGATATCAATCAATTCTTGCTTATGATTTGGATCACAACCTGCTAAAGCATCTGTTATATCTTCTTCTTTCTGTTTTACTATCACGAGAACAAAATATTTACTTGCAGTCATGAATCTCTTCATTTTCCATGTGCTCACTAAAGAAACATTAGTTTCTATGTGATGAGCTCTGACAATATATTCAACCCCATCCTTGAGAAGGTGATATTTATTTTCTTCTTGATAGAACACAACCTTCCTATCAAATAGATATGGACTACCCAAGACAATGCCACAAATGTCAAGAGGCACAACATCTAACTCAACCTCATCAAATAACTTAATTGTAATTGCAAACCTGATATTACAGTATTTCATCACTTGTAACTTAGCATCATCACACACCCAACCTAATGGATATGGATTTTTCTGAGGTGTCGTCTTCAATCCCAACTTCTTAACAATTGCTTAAGATATTAGATTAACTTGAGATCAATTGTCAAATAAAGTATCTACCTTTGTATGCTTGACTATAACTCTGACATGAAAAAGCTCACTCCTTTTCTTCTGATCAATATCACTTTCCATCTTGGTAGATTGAACTGAATAATTTGAATTGATAGTTGATATATCTTTGCTTCCTATGCCCATGATCTTGGATTCATCTTCGAAATCTGACCCTAGATTGTGATGAGTTGATGCAACAGTCTTCTGCTTCCCTTTATCCTTTAATTTCTTCGGTCGTAATTATGGATGCAGCTTCCAACACTTTGATTCCTCATGTACCTTTCTCTTACAGTGGGAACATGTAGGTATTCCTTCAACTTGCTTCATTGTAGTTGATTTCTTACTCTTCCATTTACCTTTTGGTTTCTTCTCGAACTTGAATGGCTTCTTATCTTCACTTGCATGCTTCTCCTTACTAGCCTCTAGATGTGTAGGTTGTATTGAAACCTTATCAATGTTAGTAGGGATAAACATTATAATAGTGTGAGGAAGATACAGGTGCATGCCACCAATGTACTTCAGAAGAGTTTCATGATTATACAACAAAGTTCCTAGGGATAATGCCTTCTTTTTTAATTCCTGTGTATATGCCTGAACATTCTGGCCTTTACCATGTCTTAGATGTTTCCACTCGATCATTGTGGTTCGTGTATGTGTCAGTGGATAGAATTGTTTTCTTATAGCCTTAGTAAATTTATCCCAAGAAGAGATTACTTTACCCTTTTGAACCAGATCAACTTGCATCTTACTCTCCCACCATATTAAGGTAGTGCCACTTAGTCAAAGAGCAACTAATTGTATTTTTGCAGCCTCGTCCATAATTCTTATAACCCTGTAATGTACTTATATTTGCTTGATCTAATTGTCCAATTTATTGGCATTCAGTTCTCCATCATAGGTTGAAAACTCAAACTTAACATCCAATTTTTATAAAGGCAGATTATGGTCAGTCTTCTTTGAAGAATTATTTCGATGAGAATAATGCTTACTTGTTGCAGAAGAAACTGATGATGAGGAGGAGGAAGGGGAAGGGAACTTTGAATGTCCACTACCTTCACCTCCTCATTCTCCTTTTATCGAATATTCTCTGCTTACAGGCCTTTGAGTTATCTGTTCTAATTCATCTATTGTTTCTTTTAGGGATTGCAGCGTAGCTATGATATTTTCATGGGTCATGGGATGATCTTTTTCTTCTCCTTTTTCAGAAGCCATCTATGTCGTGGAAATCTCTTTCCAATTTCGGACTTATAACTTGCAAGTTTTCCTTAACCAAGTTTGATTTTGGCTCTTGTAAGCATCCACTTGCAAAATACTTGTCAAACCTGCTCTGATACCAACTTGATCCGAAAATTCCTTAGATGCTGATAATTTTAAATACACAAAAACATCTACTTGATCCTTAAAATAAAATGATCGCTTGACGGTTTTGCAAATTACATGTGAAGAACTTATCTTACCAAATCCACTTTAATGATAAATAACTGCAAATAATTGAACTTGAAATGAACAACAATAATATAATCACATACACAAGTCGGAAAAAAAGGAGTTCACCCAATTTGTGCTACCTCTTCGGGTCCACTTCCAATAGAGACTTTGTTTATTAATGCTCAAATGCTTGTGTTTTACAATGACCTTTTTACATGTTGCTCAAATGCATAAACAAAGTGCTCGGTTGAGTTCGTGGTGAAAAATCATGCAAAATTGATATAAAATGCTTGAAATTCCGTCAAAATACCCCCCGACATGCTTTACAGTGTAGCTTCATAAACCTGTGTACCTTCAAGCATGAATTTCGAGACCACTCTCCATTAAATTGTGTGTCTTCTACCTTGGGGTGCATGCCATTAAATAGGGCGCCCCTTCTAACCAAATCCCAAGATTATTAGTCATACATTAAATATAGTTGGTTGCTTTTGTAACCAAATCTGAACTATAGTCAAATTGGTTAAGTCGTTGGTGTTATTTATAGTAAGTTGGGGGTACAAGCCCCACTAACCATACTATATAATCCTTTTGGTTACAATGACTTGGCATATGGTTAAAATCGTAGTATATAACCTCCGCGTGAATCATTGGAACACACACACACACACACAGATATATATATTGTTATAACAATATAATATGTGATTATAACAACTCTCGTGCAAAATTCGTGATAGCTCATGTTTCGATTACATGGTATATATATAGACCAAGGGTCGAGGGCTTAGGCCCTTGGCCCTTTGGCTGCCCCTTTGTTCAACTTTAAATATATAATATGCCATATAGATATCAAGTGACATTGTGTGACATGTTGCTAGAGTGGACTTTGTTAAGACCTTTGGGAGGTTGCGGGTTCGACCCCCATAGAATCCTGAATATTTTAATGAACCATGACCATAGAGCCCAATGAGAGGTTGTCACGTGGTAGTGTATCACCGGCTCTTCAATGCTACATGCTATAATATGATTGAACCAATTGTTTGCCACATGTCAATCTTCCATTCATCCATTTGTGTTGTACCTTGCCCAGTCAGCTGCTAATTGGGTGCCACTTGTCACCCTTGCAGTGGTGACATGTGTCACCCCTTTATTTTCCCTTGTACTTTGACCTTTTTGTCAGGTTTGACTAGAACTTTGACCGCTCATAACTTTTGCATATGAACTCCGTTTGAGGTGAAATTTGCACCGTTGAAAAGATATCGCCAATCTCTACGCAACGATGGAATTTTCAAGATGATTTGAAGCATTTGAATTTTGAGCATTTTTGAACCATTCTGGACCTCTGTGGATGTTTTGAATCTTCCTGGATCGTCCTAGATCATCTAATGATTCTAATATCTTATTCTCTTGCTCCTCCTTATTTTATTGAAGGGATTATCTCTTAGCATTATCCCTTGCAACTTCTTCCTTTCTCTTTATTTCCTTCTCCTCAACAATCATTTTCAATTTTTCCAAAACCTCTGTACAGGTTATTACTCTTTTTGAGGTTTCTCGGCCTCATTCTCTTGATGTTGATAAAAAAAAGAGACCCTCACCTCTAACCTAAGCCTTGCAACAACTCCCAGGAGTTCATGCATTTGGGCTCATTTTGAATCGAAATGGTATCCCTCAACATTTTCCCCTTCCACTAGCCTAGATGGAATTTGTTATCCCATACATGCCTATATAGAGAGGATATGATAGGAATAACCTCTTTTGGTGTTTTATCAAGCAAGCATTTAATCCATGCAAAGTTGTTTGGTATCTGATCTATTAAATGGCTAACCTATTTGACACATAGGTTAGAAACATGTGAAGTGCTTGCATGGCACCATAGATTATGAAGTATGTAGAATGTTCCTCCAAATACCAATATCTAGTGTTTTTTACCACCTCTAATTCTTTTGGAGATATCCTTGCATATGGTTTGTAGAGAATAAGTTCATATACGAGTGCCAGGAAACCATTGCAAATAGGTGTATTTTTGAGAGGGGTTGAGAAGGGTTTGTTTCTTAAGGCTTTAAAATTTCTCCTTTCTTCATACCATTCAACCAATATGTCATAGTAGTTATGTTCACGCATGAAATATTTCATCCAGTCATTGGTGAAGTGAATTTCAATCTTGGATAGTTTGTAATAAGCTTCAAGATTAACTTATGTGAAAGATCCAATGCACCTTCCTTGATCATTATGAATTCTTCTTGTACTAACATTTAATTGTTGAATTAGGTATCCAATTATTTCTGCATAAGGCATCACTAGGGATCTAGTTGCTGCAAAGTGTATAAGGGATTTCTTTAAATTCCATGTTATCAATAGCTCTTCTTATTCCCTTTCATCTAGGTCTTCATCCTCCCTAATCCATTCTCCATTGTTTATTAATTGAAACAATTCATTGTATTTGCGGGCTCCATCAAACCCAATAGTGTATGCAACGTCTACAAAATGGCCAAATTCTCCTTTCTTCATACCATTCAACCAATATGTCATAGCAATTATGTTCACGCATGAAATATTTCATCCAGACATTGGTGAAGTGAATTTCAATCTTGGATAGTTTGTAATAAGCTTCAAGATTAGCTTATGTGAAAGATCCAATGCACCTTCCTTGATCATTAAGAATTATTCTTGTACTGACATTTAATTGTTGAATTAGGTATTCAATTATTTATGCATAAGGCATCACTAGGGATCTAGTTGTTGCAAAGTGTATAAAAGATTTCTTTAAATTCCACGCTATCAATAGCTCTTCTTATTCCCTTTCATCTAGGTCTTCATCGTCCCTAATCCATTCTCCATTTTTTATTAATTGAAACAATTCATTGTATTTGCGGGCTCCATCAAACCTAATAGTGTATGCAGTGTCTACAAAGTGGCCAATTTAGTATCTTTGGTAGCCTAGGCTTCTATGTTTGGTTGCTTGTCTTTAGCCAACTTCCTCCTTCCTCACAACTATGCAATGGTGGGGGTATGTTCGGTAGTTGAATTTGTTTCCCTTGCAAACTCCATTTGACCCTTCGATTGGTCTATAGTTGATCTCTCATGTCACATTCCCCTTTCTCACCAACCTTATGAAAATCCTTGTAGGTTAGCATAATATAAAACAGGGCATGATGGGTTTAGCTAAAAAAATCACATAAAGTGCATGAAACAACTAATCTTAGAAACTTGAACTAGAAATCATCTTTTAGGGATGGAAATGTTAATCCTAACCTAAGGGGAATGCCATTGTATCAAATTTTTATATTTCATTGGGAATTAGTGAATCTAAGTTGAGTTTCTTAATGATAATGTGTAAGGAAAAAGAAAGAAAATGGAGTCTTAGCTAGAAAGATAATTAAGTTTGAAGCAAGAAAAATTTGAATTGCAAGTGTGATAATACTAGTTGAAACAATGAAATAACCATCCATTTCAAAAAATTGCTAATTTGAACACAGGTATTTTGAAATTAAATACCTAATTGAAGAAGCCAATAAATAGGTGACCTTTCTCGAGTGGTAACATTCTTGAATTCAAGTGGCTTTTCAAGTGTTATGAAGGAATTATGATCATTGATCTAATGCACAAATCATTCGTACTAATTAGCTTGACATATTATTTTGAACTTTCAAACCAAAAGAGAAAGCATGAGATTCATTTATTTCCAAATTCGAAAGAGTGATAAGTTCGAGTTGTAGCACCGTCAAATCAGGTTGAGATAGGACACACATTAAAGAGGTGTTAATTTGAAATGCGCATGTTAGGCATTGAATTTAAATTTTAAATAGAGGTCACACATGTGACACTATGAAATGAAATGAATACGCTATGTGAATCAAACCTATTTGAAAATTGGGACCTTGCTTTACTATCATTAGGTGAGGGTAGGCCTAGTTTTGAGATCGTGGTCAATAAGAAAATCAGGAATGAGTTCGCTAGGAAGTGACCCAACTTGGCCATCGGGACCAATTGAGAAATCAAGATCCCATGACACCCATAATTGTAAAGGAAAATTTATCGCATTCAAACTAAAAAGGGCTCCACTGATGTGAAAGTATGGAAATATATTTTCACAAGTGAAAACATAAATTTGTGAGCAATCCCATTGAGAAATCAAAATTGATTAAGAAATAGGGACCCCAAAACATGACATTGGTGAAGAGAAGGTTCAATTACTAAATCAAGACCTATCCACAAAAGGCTTGATTTTGAATATGGACCTACTGAAGAATTTGGGCTCAAAAAGATCTTGACTTGTTCGAAAGATTGAAAAAATTAAATGTTTGAAGAGTAAGAAGGGATAGATTAGGAGATCAAGACCGATTTCAAAATTTGGACCCCACCAACACCAAAATTGGTGAGAGGAGGATTTGATTTGGTAGTTGGGACGATTCCCAAATTGGGGGATGAATCAAGTAGGACAAGTGAAGAATATGTATGATGTGAGGATTGGGCCCAATCTAGATATCAGGGACAAAATCGTTTGAACCATAGAAAGAAATAAATCAATTTTTTCTAAGTAATAAAGCTCAAGAAAAGACCAAAATAAAACCTACCAAGTGAAACGCGAAAACCCATCTAACTTGATCAATCAAACGAAATAAAGAATGTATCAAAGCTATAAAGAACTAAGGTCTATGTGAAACCTGAAAGAAAGAAGCGTATCCCAAACAATGACAAAATGTGGGGCCCCAAGTTTTGTCCAAAACTTGTGGAGTTGTTGAGGGATCAACATGTTCGCCTTGGTATTAGTACCCCATTGCATGACAACACCCATGCTACTCTTTCCTCTTAATACTAGGAGTCTGGATATTCTATATTTTAGAGAAACAACCTCGTTTTTTCTTATCATCATTATGTTGACCCACACCTTCAAACTCTCAGTGGTTTGTATTTGTGATGGTTAGTCATGCTTGAATGTTTCACCTCATTTTTTATTGCTTTACATCTCATCCATGACCCATAAACCATATGTATTTCACACCATCATAACTATCCCACCATAGGGGCCCCATCCTTGTTCTCTTCCATCCATCACCACTTGCCACACATGCAGAGTTTCTTGGTTGCATTTTTGGGGCACTCGCCTCCTTATCTGTAATGTATTCATATTATTTTATTATTTATTACCAAGAAAATACAAAGACATTCATAAAAATTCAAGAAACCAAAATGAGGGAAACACCAATATTCATACCATTTCATCGTCCAATATCATCTCTTAGCATGGAAACAATCCTTGTTTCCCTTGGAGGAAGCATCTTCACTAAGTCATGCATGTCCACATGAGTTCTAGATGTCTACAACATCTTCCAGATTCCATAATCTATCACTGTGATTCCAAGAGTTTCCTTCACCAATTTTTAAAATCCCATCATTCTAAGTCTTGACCCTCTTCATCATGTTAGTCTTTTGGTATGCACATAGTTCTTACTCCCTATTATACATAGTATATACTATAGCACTTTTTATAACTAAACACTAGGTTGTGTTATGCTAGACTGATATTTACTATTTCCCACATCAATGGTCATTTATGCTTTTCCAAAGGGAAATCCCAAGCCTCGTACTCATTGGCCAAATCTCATGTGCACTTGTCAAATTCCTAGTCCATTAAATTTGGTTACTTGTTTATTTCTATGATTTTGAGGGTCCCTCTCAACCCTCGCTCTCACACTCACTCCCATCAACATCAACTTATTTTATTTTTGAAGTGTATAGAGAGGTTTTGTGTATCTTGGTTCCCATTATTCATCGCTAACAATCAACCCTGGATTGGGTAGAGAGAGTAATTATTGCTCTCTAATTCAGTAGGATCTCATTTGTTCAACATCAGCTAATTATCACATCAGGAAGAGTCATACAATATGGTGGTTGTAGTGTTCTATTTTTAGTTGAAGACCCTTTGGCACATATGACTAGTCAATCCTTCAAACAAGAGAGGCCTTCCAAGTGACTCCCTACATGTTTTGGGGTCCCTCCCATTGAGTAGTTCTGTGATATTATTGTTTCCCCCATGGGTGCCATTTTATACATGCAAGCATATTTAGTTAACAACACCCTTTCTCTATAATTGAAGGTATCTTCAAATAGGTAGATTGTGGTGTTTAGATCTAACCCCAAGTTCTCATTTCTTCTATTGTAATATACTTTGACAAATTCATGAGCATGGGAATGTGCACCTTGTTTGAATAACAGATCATCTTCAGTATATTTGTGATTTTTTTGTAGGTGATCTTCATCGCTCCTCTATGGTTATTCCTTCCTTTTGGGCTCTCTCTCTCTCACACACAGATTTGAACACACGATCATGTAGTAAAGAAACAATGATGTATTTCAACTATACGAGTTGCTTCTAACCTCGCATATTAGGGGGAAACTATTATCACTTAATTTTTTTTCATCAATGACACTTAGGCAATTATCAATAAAAGCATCATCAATTGACAATAATGCAACATAATCGTGCTACCTTATGGCTATTGAAAACACCCTAGAGATTAAAGTCAAGACATTAAAGTCAAGACATTAAAGTGACTTTTTTATTCAATTGCATGGCCAACCTTCGATTTTAATGCATGATTTGCATGGTTAATCCTTCGATACCCATGTAACCTCGCTAAATCATGCTACAATGACTTCTACAATGCATTAATGGTCAATATGCATGGTACAAGTGGATCTAGGGTGGTGTACCAAAAAAATTTGAGCTCTCATCTCATTAATGTGGGGTAATTTAACCTCCCAAGGGTCTCTACCAAGCATTTGGGATCTTGACTGAATGTGTAGCATTCTTATTGGAACTTGCTCATCATTGGAGCTTCAATTTTACCTACAAATTAAAGCCATGGGGTAGTTGTTAAGATTTGTAATGAGACATAACACAAGAAGATTGGAAAAAAAATGATTTACCCATCTCAACAATATATTCTTTCTAATGATATCAATATATAGTACATGGATGTAACCACACCTAAATCTAGATATGCTTTCATACTGACAACTCGTCAATAGATAAGGATGTCACCTCATTAAGGAGAAGGATGTTGACTCATACAAGAGTTGATCTATGAATTTGTGATTGTATAAGGACTCACAGGCTAATAGTAAGATTAAAAAAAAGAATTGCAAGGTTATGTTGGAGGAATGAACTTGGAGATCAATCATCTCACTCTCTCATCTCTACCTTTCATTACCCTCATGCTTGATTGTGTTCTTTCCTCAAGGAACCAAGATTTCTTCATTCATCATAGCTAGAGAGAATTTCCAATAAGGAAAAGAACCCATCCCAAGGAGAGTGTTGGAGTCCACTTGCTTCCATTTGTTATTATCAGGCGATGTTACACATTTCAACTGTTTTCATTGGACTAATATATGAGTATTGTTGTTTCCCTCCAATTTTTGCATTTGAATGGAGTTTTTGTAGTTAAGTTTTCAATATAATTACATTTATATTATCTTGTTGTTTATTGGATATTATAATGCTCTTCTGCTTGTCCCACAACTAATCATTTTCTATGGTTTAGCTTACTACCTAGCTAAATCAAGGGGGTTTTGCTCACCATTACAAGAAATTACTGAATATAGATTGGTGGCTCCATTTGGGTTCTACATTATTTTATCTTGTTTCTTATGTTGTTAGTCGCTGATTTCTAAAGTCTAAGGCCTTGCAGGTTTATTGGTTGGTGTGTAGTTTCACTCATCACTCGCCATTAGAGGTTGGATTTCAAGAAATCTCTTTTCTTGAAAACCTAGTGTCCCTTGTGATTGTTTTTCTTTGTTTCATAAGGTTCATGAGGTAGAGTCTTTAATAACCATGCCAATCTCCAGACCAATAACTAGACCAATTGTATTTCAACTGCACTCTTTTTTTTTGCAAGCATTTTAACTAATGATATGCACAATTCATGCATCTATTTTTGTATTAGGTCATGGAAGTACACCCAAACTTAGTTTTCTTAGCTTAGGTAGTGGGTTCAAGAGGTTTAGGTGGCAGTTCTTATATTTTTAGGAATTGTAGGCTATTGTAGCTAAGCTATTACATCATATTTCTTGTGCTTAGTAATTAAATCACTTAATGGCTAGGGAGTGGAAATCGTAAATCCTAGGTCTTGCCACATGGATGGCTTATTGCTAGTCATTATACTTGGATTCGTAGCTTAGGATTTCATCCACCATTTCAAATGATTCGTTTATTCAATTTATATTTCTTAAAATCATTTTTAAAAATGGAATATCTAGGTGGGCAAATAACTCTCGTGGTTAATCACTCACTTCTTGCAATCATTTTCTTTATTAACGAAGTTACGAACTTAACAAGAACTCTACAAAGCTCTCATTTTTTTAGAGGTCGGATTTAGTTTTGCTAGCACCTTTTTTGCGGGGTGGCTAAAATTGTGACTTGTTTGAAATCATGACCTTGACAACCAATACCATCGTAGAAAATTGGGCCTCAAATAAAAAAGTGATGCTACCAATAGCACCATTTTTATTTTTGCAGTTAAAATTACAACTTAATTGAAACAGTGACCCAAATCACTTATATTGTCATGAACAAAGAACTTCAAATAGGTTTATAAATCGAAAATTGGTATTTTATTGATTAATCATTTTTTCAATTTAGATTAAAAAAAATTGAAAAATAAACTCCATAAACATATTTCTTTTTTTTAAGCAAAAAAAACACATTTCTTTATTTTGTTTTTTTTAAAGAAAAAAACACGTTTTTAGATAATAAAAAAAACATGTTTTTAAAGAAAAGAAACACATTTTTCTAATAAAAATACACATTTTTCTATTTAAAAAACATATTTTTTAACGCAATAGTCTAAACGTTCTACCTTTTTGGTTGTTTTCCGACAACTTTTTCCGTTTGATTTTGCCCGAAATCTTGTGATGAATGACTGGATCTACAGATTCTAGTGGCTAATTTTGTATAATCTGAGTGCCCCGGGGTTTTTTCAACACGCTGAATCCATTTATGCATTCAGAAATGCAATTTAAACAATAGAAAATAATGATTTTGTCCAAATTTACATCGTTGGATTTCGACCAAAAAACCCAAAAGATAGAACATTTAGCCAACGTCTGTTTTAACTATAAAACACATCTTTTATTTAAAAAATAAAACATTTTTTTTTCTTAAATCCAAAAACATTAACATAAAGCATAAAAACATTTTTTTTTAAATTAAACAAAATTAAAAATAAATATAAAAACTTAGAAACAAAATTTTAAAATAAAAAACAAAAAATTAAACTTAAAAACAAGATTTAAAATATAAAATACATATAAAAAATTCAAAAATTAAAAATTAAATACAAAATTAAAAATTCCAAACAAAATAAATAAATACAAAACCAACAAACATTAAAAAAGGAAAAAGGAAATTAAAAAAAAATAAAACAAAAGGGGTGGAAACTCATGAAAGTGGTGGAAGGCATGGAAAATTTTAGTGTCTAAATTTCGCCCATGGGCTAATTTTCCATGTTTTTTCCCAAAAAAATATTCTCCATTTTAAAAATGATTCACCCAAATCCTATAGAATAAAATTATTTTACCTTAAAAATAATCAAAAATTTATACAAACTATATAAAATCCTTAGAAATTTGAATATTTTTACAAAAATATCGCCAAAACACCAAACATTGTATAGTTGTCATATTAAGGACTAGTAAAATTCTCCAATATTTGTACATTTGAAAATAAATTTCCATCCCTAAAATCATTCTTTTTTATTTTTTGTAAGTGAGTTGAGGTTCTATATTACTGAGTAAAATATTGTACAAAAACGAACTGAGGGGTATCCCTTGATCTACCAAAAGGAAACCAGATCAGGGGTCCCAAAGTTGCGCTATCTACGTAAGCGAGGGGATGCCTGGGCTGCCACCCGGGGAAACCGACCCAGTCTCCATAAGTTCGTTTGAAAAAAAAAACTATACCATAAGAAATCCACAGAAAATGAGAACATATAACATGGTTTGTTCCTATACTGATAAACAAAAAAATCTTGAGTTGATGTTGCGCTAGTCCAAGCGGATTGGATGGCTTTCATCTCCTTCCTTCCTTACCTCGTTCTCCTTTTTCTGCTCCATCGTGCACATCCTTCTGATGTTGGTTGGTGTTCTACGTCGGTCTGCTGGAGTGATGTCCATGTGGTGGACATAGCGAAGGTAGAGCTAGAATTGTCCAGCCAGTCGTTCTATTTTTTCTCTTTGGTTCCTCTAGTCCTCTGTTATGCTTCTTGCATTGGCCTCCAAGTTGCTGAGGCGGCTCAAGATTTCTCTGATTTCCTTCTTGTGGCCTTCGTTTGCCACCCTGTTGGTCTCGTTCTTGTCTGCTCTCAACTTGCTTATCATCATTTTTGTGCGCCAAGCTTCCTCCATTGTTTTGTGGTAGAGGGTTTTCATGGGTTGTGTAGCCCCTAGGCCCCTTATCCCGTCTGCTTCTTGGATGAGTTCCACCCAGGCTTTGCCCTGGCGCTTGGTGTTGACTTCACGCTCCCACCTGTCGATGACTACTTTACCCTTTGTATCAACCTACTCGAGGAAGGTGCCTTTGGCCTCTCTGGCCGCCTGTTCCATCCTAATGATCTTCTGAGCGCTTGTTGGGAGTTCCTCCCTCTGTGGCCCCCGCTTACTCTGGGTATTCTTCGTTCTTACCATCTTTGCTTGAAAGTTGTGGCTTATGTCATGATTTCTTTCTCTACTACGATTCTCCCCTTCCTGATCTCTGTAATTATTGCTCATTGGTTTGTCGCTATCCCTGTTGATTCTTCTTTTATAGAGTTTCCCCAGAAGTGAAATTATCCAGGTAATCATATGTCTCTCGTACAGGCGTATCTTTCGGTCCTTTATCTCTATTTCTGAGTGTGTGCACTTGGGAGCTCTACCGTCGTTCTGGCGCTAAACTTTTGCCTTGCATAATGTTCTCCAATCATTTCCTCCCTCGAGACCTGTGCGTGGATGAGGTGTACCCATTCCTACCCTCGGGCTATCCATTTGGTCTTCGTCCTTTATCGGCTGTCGATTACCCTTTCCGTTCTCCCATGACTGACCCATGTACTTCATTCTATTGATAGGATCGTGGTGTCGTACCCCTTCTTGTGGCGTGACTGTGATTTGCATTGCCACTCGTGTTTAACAGGTGGCCTAACGGATTCGGCCTGGATCCTACTTGCCCTTCATTTAATTATGTGCCTCCAGCCTCGATGCGGTTGTTCGTACTTTGGTTGTCGTCATAGTCCTTTGTCGCTAATTGGGTAGAGTCTGTCCGAAACTGGCCATTTGGGATGTTACTCCATGTG
This sequence comes from Picea sitchensis, assembly GCA_010110895.2. Classification (NCBI taxonomy): domain Eukaryota; kingdom Viridiplantae; phylum Streptophyta; class Pinopsida; order Pinales; family Pinaceae; genus Picea; species Picea sitchensis. The sequence continues at coordinate 102,350 of SNQJ01S0000277.1, read as the reverse complement.
GCATCCAAATCCGATCCTTCCTTATCGACCCCTTCGTTAGCAATTCTATCCGCGAGTCCATTTGCTGACCTTCGAACCCAGTGCAACTCCATTGTGATCCCTGTCTGCAAATGTTCCTAAATTTTCTGAAGATAGTACGCCAAATGCCAGTGCCTCTGTATTTTTCCCACTTTGTGTCATTTTGGAGTTTCCTTACTGTGTTGATGACTAACATGGAGTCTCCTTCCACTATTATGTTTTTCATTCCTTCCCTGTGTAGTATCTCCAGGCCTGTCTTCAGTGCTCCAAATTCCGCAGCGTTGTTTGTTGAGTGCCCCAAACTCCCAATGTACAGTCGGATAATTTTTCCTTAATTGTCCCTGATTACTCCCCCCATACCTGTCCATCCTGGGTTACCCTTCGACACCCCATCGAAATTTAGCTTAAGGGAGCCTTCTGGTGGCGGTTTCCAGTTGCGCTCACCTAAACGTAGTTGTGGCTCACGTCTCACCTGATTGGGGTTGTGTCCTCCTTCCAAATGGAAAGCCTCTAGAATTCTGAGATCTTGGTCTGTGAGTTGCGCTCCCCCTGTTTGGAGGTTGCGGCTCTGTACAATTTCCCTTGTCATGGTTATTATTGTTTCCTTGATATTTCCAACCATCCAACTTTGGTTTCTGAAGATGCGTCGGTTCCGTTCCTTCCAGATTTCCCAAATGATCATGTCGGGGATGAGGGTCCATCAAAGATTCACCTCTTCATTTTCGTTGTAGTTTTCCTTACAGGTGTTTATAGTTGCGGAAATACTTCCTTTGATCCTATTAGACTGACAGAAAATGCTTACCGCCCAGTCCCATAATCCTGTTGTGTAGGGACATTCATCCAGGAGATGGTTCGTTGTTTCCTCCTTTTCTTCACATAGGTGACATCTTGAAGGGCCTATGAAACCTCTCTTATTTAGGTTCTCCCAAGTTAAGATTCGGTTGTGTAGTATTAGCCACTGGAAGATTTTTATTTTTGGCCATTGAGGGCTATTCTAGAGCTTGTCCTATTGATGCGTTGAAACTTCTTGGTCCTGGTTTGCTATGTAGTGGAGTACTTCTTTAAGATTGAATTCCCCGCCTACTTTGTGCTCCCATCTCAACTGGTCATTTCCATCCGTGACTGCAATTTTCCATCTCCCCATTTCCTCCTCCACCTCTTTAACTGTTGTTGCGGTCTGGTCTCTAGCCTGTGGGGTGAGAGTGTTCCAGATTCTCCATTTGTTGCGATCTGCTTCTTGTTTCCAGTAATGGTATACTCGGGTTTCCCCTTGCGCCATCATCTCCTACTGGAGTTCCTCCCGGCCCAGTTGTTCCATTCTGGGTTCCTGTTTCCAGGCATCCTCCCAGAATCGGGTGGTTCTGCCATTCCTTATTTCCCAAAAGCTGTGTGTCTGGATCCAGGTTTTGTTGCGCCAGGCTAAGTTCCAGATGGCAGAACCTTCCCTGGTGCCTCTGAAGCGGATTTTGTCCTGGTTACTAATGTCCGAGGCATACTTTGTCTTCCATAGGTTGACCCATGGCGTGGTCGTTTCTTTGACCCATCGCCACCAGAGCTTCGCCCCATAGGCGTCGCTGGTCACTTGCGGGTCGTGTAGCCCAAGGCCTCCCTTAATTTTTGGCTTACACACCTTCTCCCAAGCCACCATTGCCCATTTTTTCCTTGTTTCCACTCCTCGCCACAGGAAATCCTTTTGTGTGGTTCTTATTTTTTGTAGAATCCTGTTGGGGGCTGGGAAAACCGACATCATAAAGGTTGGGATAGCTTGTAGAATTGACTTAGTTAGGATAAGTCTTCCTGCTAGGTTGAGGGATCTGAAAGTCCTATTTTTTACCCAGTCTTGTAGCTTGTTGACTAGTCCTTCCCAAGTTGACAGCTTGTAGGCTTTGTCTGTCAGGGGAATGCCTAAGTACTTGGTTGGGAGCGTTTTGCATTCGAAGCCCAAGATGTTGGCTAAATTCATTTGGATAGTTGGGTTGGTGTTAAAGAAGAAGATCATTGATTTGGACTAGTTTATCTCTGCCCCCTGAGGCTTCTCCACACTCATCTAAGATTCATTTGTAGGCTCCCGCTTCCTTGACTGTGGGAATGCCATGAAGTAAGGTATCATCCCCGAACTGTTGGTGTGTGGACGTTGGGAAATTCTCGTAGGGTTTGATACCTTTTATTTCCCCTATTGTGGTTGTGCTTTTTATGCTTCGACTGAGTCCTTCCATCATTATGATGAATAAGAAGGGGGACAACAGATCTCCCTGTCTGATGCCTCTCGTGGGCCAGTAAGGTTTGGCAGGGGCTCCATTCACTAGTAGCGAGAATTTTGTTGTGGATACTAGGTTGATTATCCATCGGATCCAGTGTTGGGTGAAGCCAAAGGCTTCCAGGGTCTTGACCATATATTGCCAGCTGATTTTGTCATAGGCTTTTGCTAGGTCCAATTGTATTATCATTCCCCCTCTTTTTCGAAGCTTCAGATTGTGGATCAGTTCATGGGCATGGATAATATTGTCCATTATTTTCCTTCCTTCTACGAAACCTGCCTACACTTGCAATACCAATGTGGGTAGTAGTGGTTTCAATCTGTTAGTTATAACCTTGGAAATTATCTTGTACACCACATTGCACATCGCTATTGGTATGTAACGATCGAGATTTTTGGCTTCATTTTCTTTGGGGATGATAGTAATCAAAGTAGCATTTAGTGCTTTCCAGATGGATGCTAACCTTCTTGAGTCTTCCACTACTCTATAGATGTCTTGTTTGACGACTTCCCAGAAAGCTTTGAATAACTTCGTTGTGAACCCATCTAGGCTTGGGGATTTTTCATTGGGCATTTCCTGGAGTGCTTGGTCTATTTCTTCCTCCGTACTGGGCTTGATCAAGTTGTTGTTTTGTTCTTCTGTTACTAGGCGAGGGATATGCTAGATCACCTTTTGTATGGCCTCCGTTCTATCTTGGTTAGGTTCCTGGGCTATCCCGTGGAAGTGGTTTACCAGAGTTGTTTCGATGTTCTTATGGGATTCTTTTTCTATGCCATTCGGGTCCCTTATCTTCAAGATTTTGTTGTGGGCTCTTCTAACCATGGTTGTTTTGTGAAAAAACTTGGTGTTCCTTTCCCCCTCCTTTAGCCATCTGATCCAGGATTTTTGTCGACAGAGAGTTTCTTCCTGCTGGCACCTCTCATCCCATTCCTGGGTCATCTGGATATTCTCCTTTTTTCGTTCCTCATTGTATCCCTCCGAAATGCAGGTTTCCTAGAGCTTTTTCATTTTTTCTTCTATATTTTTCTTCTCTTGGTTTATATTCCCAAATGTGTCCTTGTTCCACTCCTTGAGCCTATATTTGATATGTTTTAGCTTCTTGTAGAGTTTGAACATCCTTGTCCCTTGCTCTGGTTTCTCTTCACTCCACCACTGTTTGATATTTTCCTTGAAAGTCGGGTGGTCCATCCAAAATTTCTCGAATCTGAAGGGTCTATTCTTTAGTGTGGTTTGGAAGCCTACTTCTAGTTGCATTGGCCAGTGATCAGATCCCCCCCATGGAAGGATGTTGCAGTCTAAGGTTAGCCCCTGCATTATGACTGACTCTGACACTAGGAATCTGTCGAGTCTTGTTGCTACCTGATGTTGGCTCATTCGTTTATTGTTCCAGGTGAAATGGCCATTTTTGGTTTTCAGATCTACCATTTCCGCTGTGTCTATGAATTTTGAGAATTCCTTCGCGTCTCTATCCAATCTTCTTGTCCCTCCTTTTTTCTCCGCAAGTGACATGATGATGTTGAAATCCCCAGCTAGGATCTAATGGAGGTTGTTGGGTTGGTTTTTTAGATCAACTAGGTCGCTTAGCATACCTCTCCTATCCTCTGACACCTGGGGTCCATACACATTAGTGCATAAAATCTCCTCTGTGTTCCCAATGAGTTGCATTCGGATCGTAAGGGTATGCCTTGTCACTTCAACTACTATTAGGCTTAGCACTTGTGGGTTCCACATGGTGAGGATGCCTCTTGCCATTTGGTGGCCGCCAATAGCCACCATCTTGTACTTGCACCATTGTTGTTGACTGATTGTTTCCATTCTTTTTGTATTACACTTGGTCTCTTGGATAAAGTAGAGATCTGGTTGTTCCTGTTTTAGTCTACTCCTAAGGATTCGTTGCTTTCTTGGGATGTTTAGGCCTCTTATATTCCAAGTTATAGCCTTCATTTAAACATGTAGGGGGGAGTTGGGGAAGAGTTTTTTTTTCTCACCCGAGTTTATCAGTAGTGCTCCAAGCTCTTGCACGGCTACACTATTGGATTTCTTGCCTTTTTCCCTCTGCATCTATTTGGGTGAGAGTTGCAGTTGTACCTTGTCGGCTTTGACTCCTAGGTGTCCAATCTCCCCGTGTGCACACTTTAAGCCTCTAGCTTTGGCTTCTTTGGCTTCCTCCCTTAGGAGGAACAGGTACTGGATGCGGTCAAGTTGCTCTGTGGGTACATTGTCTACTCCCTATCTTTTCCATTACTCCAGTATGTTCGTGAGGTCTATCCCTTCCCTTTCCACCAGGTCTCTGAGGTCCGGATCTTATGTGCCTACCTCACTCGGTGTCATTTCCACCTCTCCCTCTGTGTCTTGCATGGGGGTGTTGTCGTCTCTGAATTATTCTTCCATCTGAGTTGTGTAGCTTCTTTGTTCCTTCTGGTTGTTAAGTCAGTCGGTGGGCTCCTTTGGTGTTTGTTCTCCGACTTCTCAAGCTTTTTCCCTATCCTTATTGGCCTCTGCCCCTTGATTTGTTTTATCCCTTCCTTCCGGGCTAATCCGGACCTCGAGGTTATTTCCTGCCTGGGCTTTGCTTTGATTTTTGTTAGCTCTGCTTCTGGGGTTTGGTTTAACAAATCCATCCTCATCCTGCTGTGGTTTGGGATTCTCCATTTCTTGCTTTTTATTAAGAGGGAATTCCTTGATCAGGTGGCCATGTTCGTGGCATTTTCTGCATCAGAAGGGGATCTGTTCCTCATCTCTAAATTTGAGGCATATTGCTTCTGGCAGTTCTCCCGACACATCCATCTCTATGCATATTCTTGCGTAACATGTGTATCTCCCTTTCAGGGTGGCTTCTGCAGTCTTTATATATTTTCCTAGTTTATTCCTTTTTACTTCAAAAGTGGAAGGTAACCAGTAGTCTAAGGGTAGGGAGTAGAGTCTCAGCCAGACCGGTACCTTTTTGAAGGTCTCTTTTTTCTGGGGAGCAATTATCCTTCCATCGTTGCATGTACAGTCCTATTGTTGCATGGAAGTATGGCCCTCCTTCAAATACTCTATCTTTGTCCTCCAGGTTTATGAATACTGTTGTGAATAAACCTTTCGAGCCCAGATGGAGCTCCACTTCCCCATTTGGCTTCTAGTGATATTTGATCCAGTTGCACAACGCTTTTTAGGTGGGCCATAATCCCATAAATTTGCAGATTAGCGCATGCGCCTTCATCTGATCTCTGTAGAGTTGCGTCTGCGGATCCTCCAATACCACCTTGGGTATTAGTGTTGATCTGGGTTTGCATGGGTTGCGCCCTTTTGTCCGGTTGGTCTTTGTTGTGTCTTGCATCTCGTTCTGAGTTTCTCTTGCTTCCTCTTCCCTGCATTCACTTTTTCCCTTGTTTCTTTCCTGACCTATTCTAGGGTTCGATCTCGAGGTGCCTATCATTGGTGCCTTGAAAACTACGCCCCTTGTCCCTTTTCCTCTGTCTACCACTATCTGTTTGTATGACGGGGTACCCTTACCCCCTCCTCTGGTGCTCATGTTGCCCTCTACCATGGCCGCAACTGTCCAAACCCTAGCTTGTGGTTGCTTCGAGAAATGCAGTTCTGCACGTCTGGTTTAGATTTTGGATTCCTTAAAATCATTCTTAGTGAAAGGGAATGCAAAAAAATAAAATAATAAATAAATAAATAAAATGAAATGAAAGAGGTGGAAACTCATAAAAGTGGTGTAAGGGGGAAATGGTGATTGTTGGCATCACCTTCCCCGTTTTCCACCCCTAAACGAAAAAGAAAATCATAAAAATTAAAATGAAAGGGGTGGAAGCTCATAAAAGAGGTGGAAAAACAGAGGATTCCCAATATCGCCCTCCCGCTTTCCCACCCCTTTCATTTTAATTTTTATGATTTGTTTTTTCATTTTTTCAATGTTTCGTTTTAATTTTTATGATTTGTTTTTTCGTGTTTTTTTAATGTTGGTTTGTTTTTATCAATTTTTTTTTTGTTTAATGTAGTCTAAGGAGTAACTTCTATTGTGTTGTGTTAGGGTTTCAGCCTCGTACCCAGCTGTCAATCCTGCAACTGTTGCGTTCATGGAAACCGAGGGAGGGGGGCACTCAGCCCCCTCCTACAACACCGTCACGACCAAGTAGCACGAGCCCAACCATTTCAAACGACCGACCTTCGAACTTCCAGAAGGAATGCGACAGATAATCTTGGAGGAAGAAATGCCGAAGGAAATCGATCCAGAAACCACTCACCTGAAAACCACTCGCACCTGGGAACCCGACAAATGCATTCTGCAAGCCCTGATCACCCCCAAATATATCATCATCTCTCCGAGAATAGAAGATCAGAAACAGTATATGAGAGATTTTGCTCTCATATGAAAATTCTTGGGGCTATGGCCCTCAAAAGAAGACCTGGTCAAATGGATTCAGCACTGATGAAAGCCTAAGGGTCACTATGACCTTCAACTTGGATCAAAAGGATTTTTTACAATAATATTACACAACTTAGAGGACATAAATCGAATTTTCGAAGGAGGGCCATACTTCTACAACTCGACAGGCCT
>SNQJ01S0000277.1:58868-77776 GCA_010110895.2 Picea sitchensis | reverse complement strand
CAAGACCAAATTCATTATCTGCCTTCAATGGTATAGTTGGTATAGGTGTGTTCTTTTTTCTTTCTGCCCCACCTCTATTGAATTGACAGGAACGTTCTACGCTATTATTCCCAGTCGAACACCCCAACTAGATTCTTACCGCCTCGACATATAACACATGTTCTTAGGGGATGAGTAAAGAAGGGTCAGAGATCACAAGAATACATTTGAAGAAAAGGTATAGCCAATGGTTTCACTTCATTAGGAGAATAGTTCCAATGGTAGAACAACGGTCTCCAAAACCAACAACCTTGAGCAATATATAAATCCCCAAAAGGGTTCGAATCCCTTTTTCTCCTGATCCAACTTTTTGAAAATTGGTGGTGGAGGTAGCTCTTATCGAGCATGATCCCTTCCCATCAACGATTAGGAAGTTGCATATGATGGAGGAGGATACACTGAATGTTTGTTCAAGCCTTCACTCACTCTAGAGCTATACACATAAGGGTTCGATCAAACATATAATTTTGTGTATTATTTTTATTGATTGATTTATTCGAGATTGATTGATCGAGTGTGTTCTTGAGCAACCCCCCGTTTTGAACAAAATTAATCAACTGAGATTTTGACTTGCTCAGTTGATTACTAAAGGTGTTATTAGAGCCTTGTTGGATGTATAATAAAGTGGGTCAAAATTGGCACTAGGGTGTGCGTTTTACTCCAAGGTCGATTTGCATTCAAATTTACATGAAATCCCAAATCTAGTTGCATGAAAACAACCTCTCATGTTCTTCATTTGCACTTTAAACACCATATATAAATTTAATTGCAATATATCTAGCTCCATATTACAACCTTTACAAGATTTTTTGAGCTACAAGAAAGCTTGGAAGTGCATTTTAATGTTCTCACTTAGTACATGTTCGACCTTGCAAATTATATAGTATTTTTGCACAAAAGATTCTTTTATGACTCCTAATGCAAAACTGACCTTGGATTATCTCCTAAACCACCATCCTCCGAATCATCAAAATGCCATGAATATTTATACATAGGAATCATCCCTTTTAGAGTGTAAATACACTACTAATTATACATATTGAAATGATCAATTTATAGTTTAAATCCTAAATTATATTTTAGGATTTATTAATTGTACAAACAAATCATACATATTGAAATGATCAATTTACAACTTAAATGATTATATTTTAATTTTTCTATAAATTAAATATTTCTAAAACATTATATTAATTTTAAAATGATATATTTCAAATTTTAGTTTTTAAGTTTAAAAAAAAAATCTATTAAAATATTCTCTATTATTTTTTAAGAAAATCTTATAAAATATTCGTTATTCTCAGTGAAAATGTGGCTTGATTCAATTTATAATATTGTTTGACTTGATTCAATCTAACATGGATACACAAAATAATTCCTTTGGTATATTCTCCTAGACTATCATGTATTACTCATGATTGATAGTGCAAAGTAGTTATGATCACCACTTTTGACATGCCATGCACATCCTTTGGATTGGGGTTGGCACCAAGCCAAGAGTGTAAGTTCAAAGCACACTAACTAATTTTTGTAACAATAACATTTTGGAAATAATTATCATATTGGGCAAATGACTTAGAAATATGTATAAGAGTGTAAGTTCAAAGCACACTAACTGTTTTTGTAACAATAACATTTTAGAAATAATTATCACACTGGGCAAATGACTTAAAAATATGTATATAATATTTTTCTTTAAGTCTCACATAAAAAATGGAGATGGAAAAAATATACATATTCAACTATACTATGTAATTAAACTCTAATTAAGTTATCATTATATTATTAAAAGGTCATTATATATATTTTTCAATAAGAAAAAAATCTTATATTAATATAATATAAATTTTTTTTTACATATCTGCTCAGTGCTTTCAAATCTCCAAAAACAAAACTTTTATTTTTTTTTGCCAATTACAAACACATCAAAAAAAGATAATTAGATCATCCTTGTAACTAAAATATTTTTCATATGAGCATTCTTTCAAATATTTATGAACCTTCTTCATTGACCACTGCAAAGTATAAACCATTCTCATCTAGGACTAGAGTTTTTTTGGATAGCTGGTCTGCTTCTTTGTTAAAGGCTCTGAATATGTGTTGTGCATTAAGCCTTAAAAAATTTCTGCTCAAAACTCAGATTTTCGCCATCCAAATTTGAAAAAAAACCACCTAAAAATTATTAGCATTTTTAAACCAATCAATAAATACTTTTAATTCACCCATTATAATCTTGTAATCTTAAAAAAATAAAATAAAAAAATAAAAATAAAAAATATATAAAATAATACACCCCAAAACAAATAAATAGACCTCTATGTATGTAGAGTATACATATGTATGTAAACCTCTATTACCACAAAAGCATCAATTTTATATTTAAAAATAAAAAAATTCGTACAAATTAATAATAATTTTTTTAAACAAAAATTCTAAAGATTATCTATTAAATTTTTTAAACAAAAATTCTAAAGATTATCTATGAACTTATGATGAAAATATTGTATTAAAATATAATTTTTATTTATAATCCTTAATAGAAGGATTACACTTCGTTTGAACTTATCATTGAAATATTGTATTAAAATATAACTTTTATTTATAATCCTTAATAGAAGGATTACACTTTATTTGAATCCTCAAGGAAAGGTTAAATTCTTTTTTGGAAGAAAGGTCTTCACGAAGAAACTGGAGATCCATGGCTTCTTCGGCTCTTCACTCTGTATTCGACGAGGCAACTCTGCGTAACGAGTTTAAGAAGCGAGGAATCAACATTCGTTTCATTCCCGTCATATGGAAGTAAGTTCAGCACACCGTTCCTCGATATTTATATATATTTGAGATTCCGGGGTTTGATAGACTGATTTGCCTTAAGTTCCAACCTAATACCTACCATTAATGGATGCGCATTCACATTCAGGTATTTACTATTGAACGAAAATGCGGAAGTATTTGAGGTCCCGGGGTTATCTAATGCCGCTTACGATGTGCTGCGTTCAAAGTTCATCGCCATGACATCGACTGTTAAAGCCACTGTTAAATCCGCGGATCAATCCACCACTAAATTGCTCATTCAGCTGCAGGTTTTTATCCAAGCTTTACAATTATTTATTTAGTCGTTCCCCTGTTTTAATTATTATGGCAAAAGATGCTTGTTGGAGTTCTAATTTATGCAATTACTCAGTGCCCTGCACCGATGTGGTAAAAGCATATTGTAAATTATGCGACCGTACCTGCATTGTCCAACTTACAACAATTTCCTTATACAGTAAAAGATAGCCGACAACAGCCGTGCATTGCGGCGAATACTCGCGGAGATCATTTCATCGAAGTAGGAAATTGACCAAGAATCCTAGACGGGCTATTTATTCTGCCAAATTCGACCAAGAATTCTAGATGGGCTATTTATTTGATCAAGAATCCTAGATGGACCATCTTCTGACTTTCTCTCCTCAACTCTTGTCTCTGTTCACCGAGATATCATCTCCTTGTTCTCAGACCTCCTCTCCACTGCTTTTAGGTAAGGATGCACACTATTTGATGTCCACTTATAGTATTTTAGGTAAGGATGCACACTATTTGATGTCCACTTATAGTAGGATTGGCCAAATGGAGCTACCTCCATCTTGGTTGGATCATGTCATTGATGCACTCCCCTTTTGTGCATGTTTCATGGTTCATTCTAGAACATAAGTTTGTTGCCAAGCTCATCAACTACTTATCACTTAGATTTGCCATTGCGTTCTCTCCCACACCTTGTCTTCAACAATGATGGGTTGAGGTTGTAATTGTATCTAACATGTTGCAATTCGTACATAATGTCCTAACTCCAAACTTTGTGACCTTTCTTGCCGAGACTTTCTCCTTGGCATATGAAATGTTATCATATCAAGAAAGGCAATAATCAAATTAAAATTAACAATGGAAACTTGAACAAGTTTCAAGTGCTGAGCACTAACTACTTATCAGGGGGATGGCGCTTCCATACACTTTTTATAGGGGCGTGTGACAACTCAACTCGACTTAACAGTCACGATGATTTGATTCCGTTGTGGGGGCGCCCCTGCATACGAGGGGAAAACATGGCACTTTTTTAAGGAATTGAATCCTGGCGGGGGGCAATAGCAGCTCCCTGCTTTCACTGACCCAGCTTGTCTATCATGACATTAAAATTAACAATTAAAAAATCATCATCATAAGTCTTGAATGATTCATAGTCTTTATAGCCATGTCTAGTGTCTGTCAATCACGTTAAAGTCACATGCACTTAGTGTTGGATGAGGTAATCGAATGTCTTGTCCTCTAAAATTGGTCACCTCCTCAATTCAAAGAACCATCAAACAAACATTCTCACATCTCCACTTTGGCACACTTCGCCTTTGCCTGGCTGATGTCTCCAACCAGGCAGGGATCCTCCCTCACCACCAATCACGATCACCGAGAGTGCTGTCACTAACCAAAGAGGGAGTTTGCCTTTGTCGTATTCCAAACTCGACAATGACATCAATGTTGAGAAGGCAATCCAGCTGATGTTATTAGGTTGGAATAATAATAAGGTAGAGTTAATCAAGAAATAATGTGTGGACATGAGTTAAATAAATAAGAGAAGGGAAAGAATCATCTTGAAGCTCTTGTATAACTTGTAGTCTATATGCATGAAGATGTACACATTCTCAATTGAATTGGAGGTGACATGCAATATACAATAAGAATGCTTCCACTCCTCATAATTCAAATCAAGACAGGGAGCCTCTTCATACACATAGAGGATCATCTACAAGACAGTTGAGGAATAACGGTACTTGTAAGTTTGTAACTCAATCCAGGACCTCCTAACTCGAACTTCCTAATGATATCTTCATAATCTCCTTATGACATAACTCATGACCCACTTCATAAAGTTATAAGTATATCATCACACCATAATAATAAGACTTCTCTCTGCTACATGTCATCAAAGACAAAATAGATGTCAAGACAAAATCTGTCCGAGGGGCAAACCTAGGGCTAATGATGAAATGGCCTAAGTTGGTTACTGAAGTATATGTTATATAAAGCACATGATTACATGTCGCTCTGTCCTTACTGAAATTTTCTGTTGATATCAGAATGGATCTTTTATTGAAACTGTGATCATGAGCTATGATACAAGATTGGGAACCTACGCTGGAAGTCCTAGGCCTGGAGGTCCACGGGCAACTTTGTGCGTATCTTCACAGGTAATTTATATTGCAATGCATGATGTTATATGCTCTCAGTTACATACACCTTATGTGAACATAGTGTTTTAGATATTCATCTCACATAATTAAAAGATTTCAGCTATGTTAAATATGAAACAATAAATTTAAATCGATGCTGTCCCAGATTGAAAATGTTACTCTGTTATGATTGAAATGTCAGGTAGGCTGCAAAATGGGTTGCACCTTTTGTGCCACTGGAAGTATGGGATTTAAGAGCAATCTCTCAGCAGGGGAAATAGTGGAGCAGCTAGTTCATGCAGCTCGCATATCACAAATTCGCAATGTTGTTTTTATGGTAAGGTTGTCTTCTAGTTCACTTTTCTTATGAAATAGTAAAATATGTAGAAACTACTTGCCTGGTTATAACCTTAAAAAATATGAATTCTTCAGCAGTTCGTCAGAACTAGTTCAAGCTTAAACCAACTATTGCCTATATGCCAGTAGAAAAAATTGCTATGATTAAATATTACCTCTAAAATGACACATGAGATTCCTGCATGTCAAATCAACTTAAGTCATAATCATATACAGGGAGCAATATCTCTATTCCATGCCTCTATTTTGCTCCAAAGTAGTGTGCAGGGCAGCAGCATAATGCCCATTTCTCAATTTATACAAATAGCAAGCCAGCCTGATATGGAACATATTGAATATGTGGAAGAGCATACAACAGCTATGTGCTTGTAACGGCCTGAGGGAAATGACCTTGGCCTGCATAGCATGATCTCTTAACTTGCACTTTTTTGGATATCAATAGATGAAATATAATATAATATAACTGTCTATGAGAATTTTCCATTGAATATAGCAATATACACATCCACATATAACTTTGTAAGTAGAAACGGTTATGAAATGCACCCTAGGGCTTACCCATTTTGATAGTCAAAACTAAAGCTGGGAAACACTCAATCTTCGTCGCCTCACAGTTATTTAACATGAAAAGACTGCAAAGAAAGTGCTTTGACTCTACCCTTTGACGCTTCATATACCTTTGAGCCGTTGCACTGTCCAATGGTATACCAGGGGTTTGTCCCTCAGTCAAGAAATTTCTCCCTGAATCAAGTTTCACAAATGCCAATCTAGTTATATAATAATATGGATGCCATCACCATCACTTCACATTATCAATGAATTATTTCCTAGCATCAAGAACAGTGCCATTACATCCAAATACAATTATGAATTCAACATGTGCCTTTTAATATCAAACCTATGTTGCAGGAGATGCGCCCCCCCTCCCCCCGTTACCAGGCGCATTTCCGTACTGAAATGCAGAAACGCTTCTAAAATGCGCTTGAAACTGTATGAAATGTGTTTCATGTTTAGAAAACACGTTTCGTACAGACTAAAACGCGTTTCAAGCTTGTTTCAGCATAAAGTGCGTTTCAGTCCGTACAATGCACTTTAAAAAGCACCTTTTGTCTTGGGCCCTGTTGCCGCCTTATACACACTTGGGCTATCGTGGAAGAAATCTTCAATCCACTTAGTGTGTCCTTGGGGGCAAGTCTCGAGTCAAGGTGCTGTCACCTAATCCTCGACTCCTCCATCTAGGCCAACTCCTAGCGAAGCCAAGGGGAGTAGACCCTATGAAAAATAATCTAAGGCTTTTTTACTCTATGAAGCTTAAAAACAAATTTATTCTAGGAGTTTATTTGAGATCACAAGATTTAATATAGCAGCATAATTTATTCAAAAGGATACACCCTGTGAAAAACTCATAAATGTTAACCATTCACCACATGCTTCAAAGGGAAATAACTTTAAACCAATTGAAGTAAAGATAAGCTGACAAAAATAGATGAAAAGTAGATCACTGCCAGATAAAAATAAAATGTGATGTGATGAAAGTGCCGCGCTAATTTTATCTTGAGAATTTTATTAAGGGATTTGGGAGTTTTAACAAGTCTTTGAATCTGTGAAGTGGGGATTGAAGTCGGGGTCCCCACTCTTTGTGTGAATATTGTATTTGGCCTCCTTGCTCGCTATTTGGCAATCTTTTAGACGTGCCGATTAGGTGTGCCGTAGGTTCAAAAAGAGGATAGAATCCCCCCCGACTTAACACACTCCACTCAGATGCAGAGGTCTTAGATGAATAGCACAGTAAGAAGATTTTCCTAGTTAAACTAGCATGCGTTGCTCAAATCCGTTTTTGGGTCTCCAAAGCCACTTGAACGTAGCAGTGGGATTGCATACACGGTTGAGCAACTTGGGTTTATTCCAATAATTGCATCAAAAAATAAACTAAGCTAACAACTAGTATTCTATGAAAGCAAAACTAAACTAAAGCTTTGTGATTGATTTTATGACTTCAATTTAGTGATGTGAATTAATTTTATCTTTTTTATGCAACTTTGAAACTAAAAGTTAAGCAAATAACATGGGAAACAACCCCGAAGCAAAAAAGAGAAAAACACCTGTTTCCCCCCAAGGACAGGGGAAACGAAGAAAACCGAGCTTTGTGGCTCGCAAACTTTATTAAGCCTTCTACACTACTTTCTTTTTGGGCTTTGGATCCTTATAGAGACGGATCAATAATCTAACTAAATACAAAATGAAGACTCTTTGAGCCTTGGGTCTTCAAAGCGTTGACTTGGGTGATGGATCTTCAACTTGGACTCCAAGAAAGAAGAGGAAATCGCTCTTGTACCTTGATGGACCTGTTAGGACAACAAAGAAAGTTTGTTATTAATGGCAGAAAATGAAATAAAACATAAAGGAAAAAGAATGATTTTAACAAGCTTTTTTAAAGACAATTTTATTCCAAGTAAATGACAATTTTGTCTAGTTTTTTAGAGGGTTTAGAGGACTCTTGATCGCTTGACTGCCTCAAACTTATCCAAGGTGGAAAGATCTTGTCCTTGGCTATCCTTTAACCTGTAAAAACAACGAAGAAAAGACTCCAAAAGATGCCAAAAGAGGCTTAGGACAACAAAGAGAAATTAGTCAAAAAGTTTCCAAAACTAAGCTAAAAAATACTAGAGACTAAGAACTAATACACTCTAAACTTTATTGCAGAAAATTTCTTGCTGTTAGGACAACAAGTAATTGAGCACTCTATATTGCTAGATTTGACAATAAACCAAGAAAAAGAACCCAACTTTCAACTTTTAAAAATATCAGAAAATTAGCTAAGCGAAAGAGAGCCTTTTACTATACTAGATCTATTGGATAAACTTTGAAACAAATTTCAGATCTAGTAAATTCATGCATGCATACAAGAATCACAGTTTTAGCTTTTAGAATTAAGTGCATGCATGTAGATAACAAGTAACTTGAAAGATTTCTGAAAATAGAATGGTGAGAGAGAGAGAAGAAGTCAAACTTGTCCTTGGAATTTCTTGGGCAATGGGGTCCTTCTTTGGTGGAATGAGGAGGGATCTTCTTCAAAGATCTTAGAGGAATGGTAGAGTCAATGTAGATCATCCAATCCTCCAAGTGAGGCTTTCAATGCTTCATACACTTGCAAGCAAAGAGGTTAGAAAGTGGTATCACCTACAAAAGAGACTTCAAAGCAATATCGGTTAAGCGAAACAAATAGAGCATATAAAAATAGATAAATAATAAGATCACTAATCAAACTAGTTTAACAATCATATCCTAATGAGTAATAGTACTCCTATAAGGCCAGTTTTAACCAAAATAACATAACAAGCATAATAGAACAAAGTCACCTCATAAGCACTTGCATCCCCACACTATCCAAGCCACCAATATGACCTCCAAAGTCTTCTTTATTCCAATGTTCAAAAAATATTACAATGATAAACCACAAGCATCGAATCCTCGAGCTCCAACTAACAATAATGGAGAGGGGTTGACCTTCTTTTATTTACTTTTGGGTGACAACTCCAATGAAGTGCGCATGGGAGAAGGAGAGTGGCGCATGTGAGAAGGGGAGTGGCTCATGGAGTGATGTGGGGATGAATGGAGATGAAGTGAGGTGGATGTGGAGTGAGAGAGGTGGAGTGGAGATGAAGTGGAGTGAGTAGGAGATGGAGTGGAGTGGGAGTGAAGGAGTGGAGTGAGGAGTGTGAGTTCCCTCTTTGGGATTGATGCCAACCTCTCCAAGTGCGCCAACTAGCCCAAGAGAGGTCGAGTTATACATTGAGATCTCCACCACTCCCCATGTAGGCTAAGGGATGCGCCCTCACGAGAGTAGTCATCGCCAACTAGTCTCTAGACTCTAGACATGTCAAAAACATGTATCCAACATGTTTTTTGACTTCCCTATTTTTTAGGAAACTCAATTAAATCCCCTTTTTTGTCTTTTTTCGAGAGAAATACATTCTTGAGTGATTAAAAATTAAAATCACTTTTTTGCCCAAACGAAAGGGGAATAGGGGTCTAATGGGTGCTCTAGCTTAGAAAACGAGCACAAACATGGCATCTGACATTGACTGATGCCATAATTTTTACATTTTATTGACTTTACATTAAAAAATTCCGTTTTACGGGAATTTTTTTATTTGATTAAAATATTAAAAAAAACCTATGGGAACCTAGCGCAATTTCCATATGACTCAATAGACATGACCTAGCATGAACTTATATACATTTAGACACTAGACATTGGTTATACCATGCCAAGGCCTAACCACCAACACATACTCCAACTTTGGAGTCAGTTTTGAGTGAAAAAACTTAGAAATTATTAATCACCCACAAAGGTAGGCAAGAAATAATTAACAAGTGAAAAAAAACACTCTAGAGTACATGCTCGTGCCCAGGTCTTAGGTGGCCAATAGTCTTTTACAATTTTCATGCTCAAGTCATTTATTACAATGCCATGGAGGGATGGAAATGCGGAAAAAAAGTGGTCTAATAGACCTGCTGAATCTGTGAACTCTGATTTCTGAGCATCTGTCTGCTCAGTCTCTGGCAGTGCATCTTCAAATCCAACTAGTACAACTCGGTGGATAACAGGCCCCACAAAAAATAATTTGTAATGCTTAAATTTTTTATTTTTATTCGTTAGGTTTTAATAATAATTTAATGGAACTTCTCGTAGCCTCTAGAAAAAGAAAATTTCTTTAAAAGAGGATGTCACTCATTTTTCCTCACACTGTTTAAACAAGGGCGATATGAGCAAGAGGGGATTCAGAGTATTACATTGCTACAACCATCCTTTTCGCTATTTTGAGCAGCTACAACGATCCTTTTTGCTGTTTTGTGGTGTTTTTGGACAACTACAACTATCATTAGGTGTTGTTTTGTGGTGTTTTCAGGCAGCTTCAGCTACAACAAGCATTTTGTGGTAAGAAGCAAGCTTTTTTGAAATTTTTTGCTAGTTATTGTAGGTTTAAAACACCAAAAAAAGGCCAAAAATGAACTCCCTGCAAACCCCCTTGCTCGTGCAAAGAATATAACACATACCCAACTATGATGTCCCTTTCCAAATAGGAGCTCCAGAGAGGAGGCTTAATGGTCTAAACAACCCCGTTAGACTATAGCTAGGGCCAGACAGGGGTAAACAGGGTTACTAGAGGTCACTTCAGTCGAGGGTGTTATAATTCGAAAGTGACATTGAGCTAAAAGTGACTAAAAGCGCTTTTAAGTCAACTTGAGCTAAAAATAGAACAAACGAGCTAAAATTAGAGTCAACAACGAATTAGGGTTTCGGGCAGCTATAAGAGAAGGTTAAGGGACCTAATTCATCATTATGCAGATTTTGACTTGTCATTGAGGAGAGAGGCACATCTCAGGAGAGATAGTTCAGTGGGTTCCAGGAGGAATACACCAGTGGCTGATTTCGGTGTTGAGAGATACACCCTAGTCACCGGGAAGGTCACACAGATCTTCCATCGGTCTTCAACAATAGTTTCATAGGTTGTAATAGCAAGGACGCACTTATTCAGGGCGAGGGCACAACTTCTGAGGAGGTTTAGTGGATTGACTTGTCCCATTCAGGGAGAGTTCAGAGATTCCCCTCCGACCCAGTTGAGAGGAAGGCAAGGTGCATCTTTTGCCTGGTTTCTCGTCAGATTCCGATGAAGGAATCATCTGAGGTGCATTTTCCATACATTGGAAGTGCGATAGTTGGGGAGGACACATTCGGGGTTCCCGAGCGATCATCAGATCAGATCTAGTGAAACCTTTCCGATCCATTTCACAATAGCCTAGGGCGTTCAGTTTGAGACCCTTACCAACTGATTCCGACGGGGGAATCACTAGGGCGCATTTTCCAGTTGAAGAGGGGGCACATTTCCCCAAGGGGGATCCATCTGGGGTCCAGACACACTAGTAGAGCTCCATACATTCACCAGGACTGAAAGGCAGAGCAGGGCGCACTGTTTGGGGCAATTTCCAGGCAATTTCAAGAGGTTTAGCCACCAGGGTGAACTTTCCAGACTTGTAGCAGTTGCCGTATGAGCTGACGTAGCCTGGAGCGGATCTTCATCTCATCCATTGCATTCCACAACATTCTTCTAACATCGGGTATTATTGTTTTAGTTGTTATTGTATTACGACTAAGATCCTTTTGTCATTTGATCTAGCTGAGTGATTTATTTTACTCAGCTGCATTCGACATTGTACTCACAGATATATCATAATATAAGATTTGCAGTCTTTTGTCTCATTTATTATCTATATGATCAATTATATGCTGTAACAATGAATTATCTACAATAGACATGCTAGATTAGTAGTATTTCCTAGACTAGCCAAGTCAAGAACATTACACCAACAGTGCTTTTCTTTTTCATTTTATTTATTGCAGATTTGTTTTTTTATTATTTTTGCAGCAGTAATGGCTTCCAATCAAGGTACTTCTAGTTCAGTACCTAGGGCCAACAAAAGGACTGATTATTATCCTCTTTGGAGGTATGTTACAAAGGTTTCAAGAATTCCTGGTGGTGGTTCATGGGAATGGATATGTAATCTTTGTCATAAACCTTATAAGGGCTCTTACCGAAGAGTGAAGGCAAAATTTTTGCATGACTTAGGAAGGGGTGTTGATTGTTGCCCAACTATAAGTGGCCCAGAAGAGAGGAGGAAGTACGAGATTGAGTAGGAAGAGGCTGATGGGCTTAAAAAAAGACATGAATAGCTTGCCAATGCTATTCCTCATCCTCCAAACATTGAGCCAAGGATTGTGCATGAAGTACAGAAGAGGAGAGCAACTTAGCACAACAACTAGCATCAAAAAGTGCTAGAAGTCCATCTTTTCCAATTCAAGAGAGCAAAATAGCTAAAATGATGAATGTTCAAGGTAGAGAAGAAGCTGAAACAAGAGTGGCAAGAGCCATCTATGCTTGTGGTATCCCTTTTAACGTGTTCCAGTCTCCTTATTGGCAAGACATGGTGAGGGAAATTAACAAAGCTCTTCAAGGGTTCAAGGGGCCTAACTATGAAAAAAGTTCAAACAAAACTGCTCAAAAAGGAGAAGGAGCTTGTTGAGGATATTTTAGTACCTATTCGTGCTTTATGGGCTAGCTCTGGGATTAGCATTGTCTTCGATGGATGAACAGATACTAGGCATAGGCCATTGACTAATATCATTGCCACTTAACCAAAAGGAGCAATGTTTTTGAAGGCCGAAGATTGTTCAGGGGAGTTAAAGGATGCTCAATTCATTGTCGATATTTTAAACAAGCTATTGAGCAAATAGGGGCTGCTAAGGTGGTGCAAGTTATCATGGATTATGCACCGGTTTGCAAAGTTGCAGGTTTGATTGTTGAGAGCAGGTATGATCACATTTTTGAACTCCTTGCATTGTCCATAATTTAAATTTGATCTTTGAAGAGATTGACACTAAAGTTCCATGGATTAAGGAACTCATAGGACAAGCAAGGGAGATAATCAAATTCATCACCAACCACCACTAGTCTGAAGGAATATTTCGAGAATACTCCAAATTGGAGTTGTCGAAAGTTGCTGAGACAAGATATGCCTCAAACTTCATCATGTTGGGTCGCCTTGTTGAGGTTAAGCAACCATTAATTTCTATGGTGGTGAGTCAACTTTGGGCTAAGATAGGCAGATTCAGAGTGGGGAACTATGGTGTGTAGATTGTGTCTTGATGAGGAGTGGTGGAGCAAGATAGATTTCTTGCTCAAGTTCACAACCCCTGCATTGGAGCTTCTTTGAAGTGCCGACATAGATAAGCCTTTCTTGGGAAGGTTTATGATGGTATGGAAACTATGGTTGAAAAAACTATGGAAATCGTTGCACAAGAATCTCCTTAGCTTTTATTTGTTGATGCTCATTTTGCTGATATAGTGAAGAAAATTATTGTTGAGTGTGATGCCCCGTTCCCAAGAGTAGGCTAGCAGGGAGTGACTTAGTGGTCTATGTGTTCCCGTAGACTATAGTCAGGCTCAAACAGGGAACAAAATGGAGAAATAAGGGTGATTTGGTGGCTAAATGATGAATTAAGCCAAAAAAGCTTAGGAAAAGTCACTTAAGCTTAAGTCAACGAAGGATTAGAATGAAAAGGTGCTAAAGGGGGACTTAATTAATTAATTATTCACCTGAGGAGGAAAAACTCCTAGCTTAAGTGAGGTCAATGGTGAATTAGATCGGGAAGGGTATAAAGGGAGGAATTTGACCTTGACCTAATTCTTCATTATGCATTGTTATGATTTGATGTTGAGAGTTCCCAGAAGAGGAAGAGAGTTGACTTTACTGTTTTGTGGATTTCTGGAGGAAACCACCACCATTGATCGGTTTCGGTGTTGAGAGACACACCCTAGTCCATTGGAGATACCATCCAAGTATTTCATTGTGCTATTCGGGAGTATCCAGTTGCAGTGTGTGCAACTCAGCGAGTGAGGGCGCAAGTCAGATTGAGGGTTTGTGGAGCTGCACGAGGTCCGAGCTCAGATTGCATTTTCCTTCCGACCCAGTTGAGATCCAACCAGGGCGCTTAGATTGAGCCACTTTCCATCAGATTTTGATGGTGGAATCTTGCAGGACGCATCATCCAGCCATTTAGGGCGCAACTCTTCCTGCAGGACATTTGAGGTTGCAGATGGAGCATCAAAGAAGATCCGGGAAAACCCTCTCGACCCAGTTCTGCATTTGGCGAGACGATCGTTTTGAGTCCTATAGCAACTGATTCCGTTGGTGGAATCATTTGGGGCGCATCCAGTGTCCCAGGAGGTGCGCAAACCCCCCAGGGGTCGAGATCTAGTGCCTCAGAGACCAGATCTGACATCTGACACTCATCCATTTCAGTCTAGAGGCCAGGGCGCTTCTATTGGGACAATTTCCAGCTCATTCCGACGGGTCTAACCTTCTGGACGAGTTTTTCAGCTTGTAGCGGTTACCGTACTTCTCCGGAATCGCCTATTTTGTTGATCCATTCGTGCATGCATCAGATCTGCCTTCATCTTCTGATCACAGGTATTTTTATGCTATTTGCTTGTATTCCAGTGATGATCCATGAGATCTAATTGACGACTATACTCTATATTTCCAGTATGTTATTGTATTTCCATGCTTGAGTCGCATAATACATATTATTGGGCAGTTGATGTTCTTTATTTCCGCATGCATCCTCTATATACTATTTAAACCATAAATATACAGCATGCACATGCAATAACCATAAACATCTCAAACACACAACTGAAACACATCCATAAACCCCCAGAGTATCAGATCTAAAGATAAATCGCATCCAGAAACCCCCAGTGTATCAGATCTGCGAGACAAAACATTAGATCAGTAGCAAATATCTTGATCAACGGGATCAAGGATATTTCATTGAGAGGTGGAACTAGTTCAACACTCCACTGCACAATTTAGCACATGCCCTGAACCCAAGATTTTATGATGAAGACTTTATTGCTCGAAACAATGGGAAGAGGAAGGTACCACATAAGGATAGGGAGGTGGAAAATGGAGTGAAAAGAACCCTTATGAGAATATTTCCAACTCATCTACATAGGGAGGTGAAGAAAGAATTTGCTAGTTTTGCTGCTGGTTTGGATGAATATTTAAACATATCAACTTTGGATGAGAGGAGCACCATGCGTCCAGTTAGATGGTAGATTTATCATGGAGCAAATGGTGTACATCTGCAAAGCCTTGCCATTCGTATTCTTTCACAAGTGGCAATCTTTTCATCAACAAGAAGAAATTGGAGCACCTATGGTTTTATTCATTCAATGAAGCACAATGGGTTGGGTTTGTAGAAGGCTGATGATCTTGTTTATGTGCATTCCAACCTTTGCCTTGCATCTCGTAGGGGTCCATAATATAGTAGTGGGCTTTCTAAAGAATGGGATGTGGATCCAGAATGCCCTGACTTGGACTGTGATGTCCCGTTCCCAAGAGTAGGCCAGCAGGGAGTGACTTAGCAATCTATTTGTTCCCGTAGACTATAGTCAAGCACAAACAAGGAATGAGAGGAGAAATAAGGGAGAATTGATGGCTAAACGATGAATTGAGCCAAAAACATAGGAAATGTCACTTAAGCCTAAGTCAACGGAGAAATAGAACGAAAAGGTGTTAAGGGGGGACTTAATTAATTAATTACTCACCTTAGGAGGAAAAACGCCTAGCTTAAGTGAGGTCAATGGTGAATTAGATCGGGAAGAGTATAAAGGGAGGAATTCCACCTAATTCCTCATTATGCTATGTTATGATTTGATGTTGAGATATTTGCAGAGGAGGAGGAAATCTACCTTGTTGTTTTGTGGATATCTGGAGGAAGCGACCACCATTGATCGGTTTTGGTGTTGAGAGACACACCCTAGCCTATCATAGATACCATCCAGGTATTTCGCCGTGCATTACAATGTCCAGTTCAGTGATTGCCCAGCTCAGTCAGTGAGGGCATAAGTGTTTGAGAGAGGGTTTGTGCGGCTGGTTGTGACAGTTCAGATTTGGCCGATTCCTTCCGACCCATTAGAGAGCTAGCCAGGGCGCACCTATTGAGCCATTTGTCGTTAGTTTTCGACGGTGGAATCTTCGGGAAAGTGGAAAACAGTCATTTAGGGCACAACTCAAGAGGAAGCACATTTGGGGTTCCAGGGGACATTCCGGGGCAGATCTGAGGAATCCCTTTCGACCCATTACAGAGGAGACTGGGACGATCGTTTTGAGCTATACATCGTCAGATTCCGCCAGTGGAATCACTAGGGCGCACTCATTGAGCACAAGAGGTGCGCAAACCCTTAGGGGGTGAGATCCAGAGCTCCAGAGGTTGGATCTTCAGTCCGAAAGTCATCAGGATCAGTCTAGAGGCCAGGGTGCATCTTTTGAGACAATTTCCACCTCATTCCAACGGGTATCACCATCAAGGCGAGTTTTCCGGATTCTACAATAGTTACCGTGAGTTGCCAGACTGCTTTTTGCCGATCTATCCATGCATGCGCAGACCAACACCCATTCTTCTGATCACGTGTATTTCTTATTAGTTATTTTGTATTCCAGTGATGATCCATGAGATCTAACTGACGATTATCATATCTGCTTCCAGTTATTATTGTATTTCCTGCTTTTTCAACATTATATATATATATATATATATATATCAGGGAGTTGTGTTGTCCTTTTTTCGCATGCATTGTCTTATACTTCTAAAATACATAATACACTGGAGCACACATGCGAAAATCACCAAGCATGTTTACACAATAACTCAAATGCATTCAGAAACCCCCAGAGTATCAGATTCAGTGGCCAAAACCGTAGTTCAGATATCCTGATAAGCTGGATCGGGGATATTTCATGGACATCCCTCTTGCTGCGTTGAATCTTGATGAACCTAGAAGTGGAATTGGAAATACTTCTACTAATCCACATTTCACTGTTGAACGTGCATCTTGTTCTATTTTCCATGAATATGAAGACGAGGATGATGACTATTAGGATTTACTAGCTTAACTCATGTTTCATTTCTATGTTCACTGTTCATAGTTCATACATGTAGCATTATAGCCTCAAGGCTCGTATATAAAGGCTAATTTTGGATATATAGCCTCATTTATAAATAATAAACGTTTTTGGATATCACTGTTTGCATTATGTATCACTTATCCAATGTCTTTTATATTTCTAATTTAAATGTTCTTGCTCATTTATTCATGAATTTGTATTCTGAATCATAATGTTAAAACTTAAATGCTTTCTTTCAAAATTTCAATATAATTTTCTGAAATAGCACATTTTTTTTTGTAAGCAAGTAATGGTCTGATTTTCTATTTATATATAAACAAAATGTACAGAGATAACAGTATGACTAGAAGATAAGCCAGATGTCCATCAAAAGCATGAAAGTCTGCTGGCCTGCCCTGTGGGAAACCAGGCCAGCTGTAAAAAAACCATGGAATAATATGCCTAAGTAAGTATCTATCCTCTGACAAGTCTGATACATAGAGACCATGACTGCAAGAAAGTACTAAAAAAGCTAACATAGCCATATAGAAAAGACTGAAAACCACATCGTGACTATCATTCATCAATAACATGAACTTGGGGTGCCCCCTTGGGCTGGGGCGAATCTTGCTGAGGCGAAGGAGGGGGATGCCTAACATTTGATGATGCTCCTTTGTTACCTACAATCTGAAAGATGTCGCCATGTTTTCTCACCAACCAGGAGATCATCGTGATTAAAGACTATTCTGGCGCTCCATTGCATCTATCCGCTGAGTAAGCTTCTTGAATTCTGCCTCCTGTGGTTTCATGCTCTGTGCCACCATAGTTTTAACGTGCCAATAAAGCTCCACGGTCTTGTGGAATTTTGAATCTATGTTCTTGGTGCAATCCAGGTAGGGGATGACATTCTCCACTTGCCTATCCACAACTTTATCATCAATATGGGCTCAGACAAAGCGAATCTCTTCTTCTAGAATTGCCATGGAATCCTTGACTACCTTGTTGAATTCATACTAATACTGCTCGACCGCTTCCTCAACAGCGAGGGAAACTTTAGTTTTATGCTTGGCCTCCGACCCCGCCTTTTTCTTGGACTCCATGAGGGCCCGAATCCCTGATTGCAGGCACCCCTAACTGCAAACTCGCCAAGCCATGAAATCCCATTGCTGTAGACCTCCCAGCGCCGAAGCAAAATGAGGAACAAGAGCAACAAGAATAAACACAGATGAATGCTCACCAGATTTTTGAAGCCTCCTCCCATGCCCAGACATAATATTTGTCGGGACAAAGTCGTTCACACCGTCTGTATCCATTGAAGGGCTCATAATGATCAACCACTGGAGGAGCTTGCAAGCTATACTGCCCCTCAACCTGCGTAGTCCTTTACGCATCATGTTCAATAGAGCTTCCATCCACGACAAGAGTAGAAGAGACTATCTGGAGCGCATGGGCCCGAGAGGTGGTGGAAGGCAAACATTTGGACAAGACCTCCCACGTTGAGCTATAACTCCTATCATGCCCTACATTTGCCGCCTCGTCATGGTTGCTAGAGCCATGTGTCACGGTGTCACCCCATCTGGGTGATTCCGATCAAGAAGAGCTAGAGAATGGAAACGCTGATGTAAGGACTCTTCTGAAAGTTCATCCCAACTACAGTCAAGGGGGGGAGTGTTGAAATAATGTAACTGCGAAGAGCATTCTTATTATTATTGGATTAAATCCCCATTGTGGATTAATCATTATTATTTTGTTATTGGATTAAATCCCCATTGCGGATTAATCATGTCATTATTATTA
>SNQJ01S0000277.1:33084-57804 GCA_010110895.2 Picea sitchensis | reverse complement strand
GATCTTCCTCATGCCATTTTCTTGTGAGCACGGTCTTCGAGATATCTTGCTTGATTCTTGTCTAGACAGTGGAGAGTTGAAGGTACTCCTTTTTCAAAATACGTCTATAACGTTCCTTCCATGTCTCCCATAAGAGAAATCCTTGGAAAAGTTGCTAGATCCAATTCAGAAGGGGACATTTAAAGCCTTGACCTCTTTAGGAGGAGATAGTAAGCCAAATGGATTCCGCAGTTTAATCAGTTTGTCGAAAGGAGGTTTCCCCTTGATCCGAGAGGGCTTGGTTGAAGATGCAGGTATTCAAAAGATGCTCCATGGATTTGCTGTCCTTGCCACACATGACACATAGGCTTGGTCCTGAGAAGCTGCGATGAATGAGCTGGTCCCAGGTTAATATTTTCCCATGAGCAACCGACCATAGAAAGGTAGCTACTTTAGGCCATAGATTAGACCCCCATATTTTGTTCCAAATATCATTGACTGGGAGAGAGGAATGTTGAGATTTATTGAGTAAGCTTCTTTAACACTAAAGCGGCCCGCAGCTTGATAATCCCATATAAGTTTATTTGGCAACAACGGGGAGGTTTTGATTTTTCGAAGAAGAAGATCAACTTCCAACATATGCAGAGAAGGCATGTGCTGAAGAGGAATGTGATCAGGATTGAGGAACCAAGAATGCCATTCATTTGAACCCCCATCTTGCTGCCAATAGAGATGAACGGTGTGCCATAAGCAACAATCAGACCTTCTTTGAGAGGTAAGAGGTCTGGATTGTCTTGAAGCTTACGAAGTTGCTGCCAAGAGTCTTCCCAAAAGAGAGCAGATTTACCATCTCTAATTTCCCAGAAACAATGGTTTTGGATAAGAGATTTATTCTGCCATGCTGTGTTCCAAATGATGGAGCCATTCTAAGTTCCTGCCATTCTGATAGGGTTGCGAGAGTAGATACTAGAGGCATATTTGTTCTTCCACAGGGAACTCCAAAGCTCCCCCTTGTTTTGCAGCCATCTCCACCATGTCTTTTCCCCAAGGATCTTTGGGATACATAGAGTGTCCCAAGCAACCAACGTCCACTTTCTGATAGCCCCCTTTGAGCTTCGGGGTACATAGAGTGTCCCAAGCAACTAATGCCTACTTTCTGATAGAGTTAGTACCTTGCCATAGGAAAGTGCGGTAAAGAGTCCGAATAACTTTAATAATGCGCTTAGGAGTAGCCAAAACCGAAAAGATATACAAAGGTATGGCTTGAAGGACTAATTTGAGAAGAATGAGCTAGCCAACGATTTTAAGGGATCGAAAGGTCCAACTGACCAAATTTCTCTGAAGGCGAGACAAGAGATCCCCCCAAGAGAAATTGTGGGCAATAGAATCTAGGAGAGGGGCTCCAAGGTATTTGGACGGAAGGGAGCTCCTGGAAAATCCTAGGATGCGAGAGATATGGAATTGGACAGGTAGGGGTGTATTGAAGAAAAAAATCTAGGATTTGAGATGATTGATGGAAGTGTTGGAAGCTTCCGTAAAATCATCCATAATTTTTTTGAAAGCTCTAACCTCCTTGGTAGAAGGGATTCCCAGTAACATTATGTCATCAACAAATTGGTTGAGGGACGAGTGGGGGAATTGTGCAGGGAAAGGCCCTGAAGACACCGAGAAAGAATGGCAGCGTTGATGCTTCGTCTAAGGCCTTTAGCCATAAGAATAAAAAGAAAAGGGGAGAGAGGGTCACCTTGGTGGATGCTTCGTGATGGTCAAAAGGGGGGTGAGGGGGAGCCATTAATCATAATGGAGAAAAAATAAGAGATGAGTTGTAGAATCCAGTTTACCCAGGAGGTGTGGAATCCAAAAGCCAACATAATTTCTTTTATGTACAACCAACTTAACTTGTCAAAGGCTTTGGACATGTCGAGTTTAATGAGCATTCCCGGGGTTCTGGTGGTTTTCAGGGAGTGGACCACCTCATTGGCCAGGGTGATGCTATTAAGAATTTGTCGTCCTTCTACATACCCAGATTGTTCTGGTCCCACCAACAGACACATTAGAGGTTTTAGGCGGGAAGCGAGAACTTTGGTTATAACTTATAATCTTATAGATAACATTACAAAGAGCGATGGGACAAAATTGAAAGGGATCAATTGCTTGAGATTCTTTGGGGATGAGGGTAATGAAGGTGGCATTTAAAGTAGGGAGGATTTCGGAGATTCTTTGGGATTCAGAGACAAGAGCCCATACATCCATTTTGACAAAAGGCCAGTAGTGGTGAAAAACAATCTAAGGCAAAGCCATCAGGTTCGAGGGATTTGCTAGGGGCAAGTGTAACACACCCACTACGACATAATAGATTTTTCGCCTTTTTCTCTCTCCTTTCTCTCGAGGGACAGAATCCCCGAGTTCCTACGAGGTCCTAACGCAGGCTAGTCCTTCCTGTCGGGACCTTCCCTAAGCCAATCCGCCAGTTCTTTCATTGAAAACCCGTCTTGTACAACTCAGGTACCAAGTGCGGGCTTCACCTCCATGTTATCATTGGTTATGACCTCAGCCAAGCCAAGAGTTACCTTTTGCACTTCGCGACTTAGCGATGCACGAGGGTCGAGTCTTTCGACTCTTCAAACCCCGAAACCCGAAATCCTACCTTTGGGTGAGATCGATGACTGCGAGTCTCTCCCTTGATCCGACGGTCCTAGCCGTATCGGGACTTCGGTAACCGGGAGTTTGAAAAGCAAGGGGGTCGAGTTTTTTTACTCTTCAAACCCTGAACCCCGAACCCTATTCACACTAAGCCGATTCAGAGTTTCGCACTTCGGGACTTCGCAACTTGCGAAGACGAGGGTTATCGCTCTATGGTTTCCCGGGTGCCGAAACGTCGAGAAGCTGAAACCTATTCATACTAATCTGCTTCGGGGTTTCACGCATCGGGGCTTCGCGACTTGCGAAGACGAGGGGTCCTGCCCTTTGGTCTTTCGGGTGCCAAAACGCTGAAAAGCCGAAAACTAGTCCCGCTAAGTTGCTTCGAGGTTTCACACACCGGGGCTTTGCGACTTGCGAAGACAAGGGGTCCTGCCCTTTGGTCTTCCGGGTGCCGAAACGCCAAAATGCCGAAATCTATTCCTGCTAAGATGCTTCGGGGTTTCGCGACTTGTGAAGACGAGGGGTCCTGCCCTTTGGTCTTCCGGGTGCCGAAATGCCGAAATCTATTCTTGCTAAGCTACTTCGGGGTTTCGCAAACCGGGGCTTCGCGACTTGCGAAGACGAGGGGTCTTGCCCTTTGGTATTTCGTGTGCTGAAACACCAAAATGTCGAAAACTGTTCCCGTTAAGCTGCTTCGGGGTTTCGCACATCGGGGCTTTGCGACTTGCGAAGACGAGGGGTCCTGCCCTTTGGTCTTCCGGGTGCCGAAACGTCGAATTGCCGAAAACTATTCCCGCTAAGCTGCTTCGGGGTTTCGCACACCGGGGCTTCGCGACTTGCGAAGACGAGGGGTCCTGGCCTTTGGTCTTCCGGGTGCCGAAACGCCGAAATGCCGAAATCTATTCCCGCTAAGCTACTTCGGGGTTTCGCACACCGGGGCTTCGCGACTTGTGAAGACGAGGGGTCCTGCCCTTTGGTCTTCCGGGTGCTGAAACGACGAAATGCCGAAAACTATTCTCGCTAAGTTGCTTCAGGGTTTCGCACACCGGGGCTTCGCGACTTGCGAAGACGAGGGGTCTTGCCCTTTGGTCTTCCGGGTGCTGAAACGTCGAAATGCTGAAAACTATTCCCGCTAAGCTGATGGTCCAGATCACTCCTGGATCAATGACCATGATCATGTCGCGATTTCGCGAATCGTGAGTTCGTATCCCGAACCTATTCATTCTATGCCTAGACCGATTATGGTCATATAGGTATAAGTATGCATCCATTGTTTCCAAATCAAAACACAGGCAAACCCTTCCATACAGAAAACATTCATGAGCGTATAAACATGAGCATGCATTCAGTTCGAAATATAAGACATAACACTTATCAGGAAAGACTAGTCGTGTTGCGACTACTGAGAGGGGTGCTCGTTTCTACCCAACCGTAGGCTCAGTGAATCCAGATGGATTTACCACTAGCCACCCCCGAGCTAGACCACGATGCTTGGAGATTCAGTCTCCTATTTCCAGCTCAACGGAAGTCCAGAACGAAGGTTTCTCTTTCTCCTCCACTCTTCGGGACTCTCTGTCTCTCCAGAGTTCCTTCCGTCTTCGTCCTCTGCTATCCCCTCTCCCTTCGCGCTCCCTCCCCCCACACTTCCTCTCTTGCCTTGTTCTGCAAGGTTGCGTGTGGCGCGAATTTCCCCGTCCGTGGTCAGGTCTGAGGGCTTCTATGGATGGGTGGTTCACCCCCATCCCCTCATTAACTCATGAGGAGCCTCCCCACCTACCATCCTGGCGAGTAATTCATTCCAGGGTCAGAGAGCCGCTTTGGTCTTTGAGCCAGTAAAAACCAATACGATATTGGTTCGGTGGAAGTTAACGCCACCATTCCAGGTGCCTTCCACCACTTTTCATTAGTCATCGTGGTCTCTTTCAGCACATCCCCCTCCCAACAATCATGCAACACATTCATAACATTATTTACATTCATCGACCCTTTATACAAAGGTCCATCAAATCAAACGTTCACATCTTTGAGTTTGCCATAGTTCTTGGCCAATATAGTTATTTTTACAGACTGGGGGAAACAAGGTGTTACAATTCCCTCCCCCTTAAAGGAACATCGTCCTCGATGTTCTATCTATCAATAGGATGTGTATGTACAGAAGTAAACAAAATCGGATATGCCTGTTTCATGGCATCTTCCATTTCCCACGTAGCCTCATCTGGGCCAAAATGTTTCCACTGCACCTTGACTTGTGCAATGGTTCGGTTCCTGAGTGGGGTTTCCTTTTTGTCCAGTATGCATTGAGGTTCTGGCAGGAATTCTCCCTCCGATTCCACCTGGATCACAGACCAGTCGATTACATGATTAGAATCGTGTACATATTTCTTCAATAATGAAACATGGAAACCATTATGTGCTTTTACTGTGGGAGGAAGTGCTAGCCTATAGGCTATAGGTCCTACTCTATCTAGAACTTCAAAGGGTCCACAATACCGAGGTGCCAACTTGGCACAAGCTTCTAGTTTTAGGGAACTCTTCCTGGGCCTAACTTGGAGATATACGTGGTCTCCCGCCTTGAACTCTCTTGGGGTTCTCTTTCGGTCGGCGTAACTTTTTTGTCGGTTCTGAGCGACCTTTAGATTTTCTTTTATTTGAATCACTTGTTGTTCCATTTCTTTCAACATGTCGGGTCCAATAGTAACTCTGTTTACGGGATTACTCCAACTGACTGGAGTGTTACACGGCCTACTGTAGAGGACTTCGAAAGGACTCGTCTTCAGGGATTCTTGGTAGCCGTTGTTGTAGGAGAATTCCACCAGTGGTAGGTAATCTTCCCACTTTTTGGGTTGATGCATTACATGCATCCTTAGCATGTCTTCTAATATTTGGTTCACTCTTTCCGTCTGTCCATCGGTTTGAGGATGATAGGCTGTGCTAAATAGTAACTTGGTCTCCAGACCAACTATCAGGGATTTCCAAAAGCTGGAAGTAAATTTCGTGTCTCTGTCAGACACGATCTCTTTAGGCATACCATGCAGTCTGAATATCTCCTTCATGAATATGTTGGTGATGTCTATTGCCTTGCAAGTCGACTTGACGGGAATAAAATGAGCGAACTTGCTCAATTTATCCACTATTACCATGATGACGTCATTCTGTTTGGTCGAGGTTGGTAATCCGGTGATAAAATCCATGGAGATGGTTTCCCATTTCCATTCCGGGATTGGTAGAGGTTGTAATAATCCTGCTGGGTGTCGGTGTTCTGCTTTAACATGTTGGCATTCTATGCATTTGGCTAAATACTCAACTATGTCTTTCTTCAATCTAGGCCAATAGAATTGTTTCCTGGTGGCCGTGATCATTTTCTGGTATCCTGGATGACCAGTATAGGGTCTTTTATGTAGTTCATCCATTATGAATCTCTTCAAGTCGTCACAATCTGGAATATACAATCTGTTTCTGTAAGTGAGCAGACCTCCTTCTATCATCTGGTAGCCTTCATATTTTATCTCTGTGGGTTCTTGCTCCAGGTACGAGGTCACAGTCTGGAAGAACGTGTCTGTTTCTTGTGCATTCCAGACTCTTTCCTTAACATCCGTCTCGCAGGTGCTTACCGCTGCCAGGTGAATTGTTTTCATATTTTTGCTAAGGGCATCGACCACCTTATTTTCCTTTCCTTTAATATGTTTGATTTCAAAATCAAACTCGCTAAGGAGGGCCATCCACCTAGCTTGTCTGGCATTGAGCTTTGGTTGGTCAAACAGAGGTCGCAATCCACAGTGGTCTTTCATAAGTACAAATTTCCTTCCCAAGAGGTAATGCCTCCACATTTTTAAGGCGTGCTCTATGGCGGCCAGCTCTAGATCATGGGTCATATAGTTGACTTCGTGCTCATTCAATTTTCGGGATTCATAGTAGACCACACTTCCTCCTTACATAAGGTCTCCTCCGAGCCCTTCCTTACAGGCATCTGTGCACACGAGGAAGTCAGCTTCGGGATCGACGATCTTCAACATGGGTGCGTGGGTCAGTAGATGTTTCAGGGTTTGAAATCTTTCTTCACATTTTTGTGTCCACGTGAATTTAGTCCCCTTCTTCTGGAGGGCAGTGATTGGACACCCAATCTTGGAGAATCCTTTTATAAATCTCCTATAGTATCTTGCTAAGCCCATAAAGGATCTGATATTCGGAACGTCCTTTGGGGTAGGCCATTCCATGATAGACCTGATCTTGTCAGGGTCTACTGCTACTCCTTCTTCAGATAGGACATGGCCCAAGTAATGTATTTGCTTCTGGAAGAAGTCACACTTGCTGAATTTGGCATAGAGCTGATGTTCTCTTAGCACTTGAAGTACAAGCCTAAGGTGTTCCTCATGTTCCTCTCTATTCTTGGAGTAAATTAATATATTGTCAATAAAAACCAGTACAAATTTGTCTAGGAATTTGCTGAGCACATTGTTCATCAAGCACATAAAAGTGGTAGGGGCATTGGTTAATTCGAATGGTACTACCACAAACTCATAGTGACCATATCTCGTCCTGAAGGCAGTTTTGTGGATGTCTTCACCCTTGATTCGGACTTGATGGTATCCAGATCTCAAGTCAATCTTTGAGAAGATGGAAGCACCTCCCAATTGATCGAACAGGTCATCGATCTTGGGTAAGGGGTACTTGTTCTTGATGGTTACCTTATTGAGTTGTCTATAATCTACACGCAGTCGAAGGGTATCATCTTTCTTTTTCACAAACAGGACTGGTGGTCCCCATGGAGACACGCTGGGCCAGATATAGCCTTTGTCCATCATTTCTCTCAATTGTAATTTAAGCTCAACTAGCTCAGGTGTGCTCATCCTGTAGGGTGTCCTAGACACTGGCACCGCTCCTGGTGCAAGTTCTATCGAGAAGTCAATATCCCTTCTCGGAGGTAGGCCCGGTACCTCTTCCGAAAATACATCTCGATATTCTCTTAGTGTGGGGTGGTCTTCGAGGTTTGGTTGGTTATCTTCAATTGATTTCAACACCTGTATCGCATATAGTGGACATCCCTTTCTGCAATACTTTCTCATTTGAAGAGCTGATATCTGTCTCACCGAGACAGGTTTCTGGATCCCTTGAAGGGTTATCCTTCTTCCTTTTTCACTTACACATTCTAAGGTTTTATGATAACAGTCTAGTCTGGCTTTATGCGTGGCTAGCCAGTCCATACGAGATGGGTACACCATGTGAGATGGGTAGGTGCAAATAAGACTACTGGGAGAGGAGAAACATCACAGGCCAATACAAGTCTTGCCTATGCCATGCGAGGTGGCTAGGTGTGAATAAGACTTGTGGCAAGTCTTGCCTACGCCATGCGAGGTGGCTAGGTGCGAATAAGACTTGGAGCATGGTCTTGGACCATGGGATAGCCTTGCCTAAGCCATGCGAGGTGGCTAGGTGTGAATGGGGCTATGGAGGCAGTCTTGCCCATACCATGCGAGGTGGATGGGTGTGAATAAGATTGCAAGAAAAGAAGAAGGAACATGACAGCATAGTTAGAAGGACTATGACAATAGTTGTGTACTACTGGACAATATGGATAGCTGTGTGCTACTGGATGATTGTAGCATAGTCTTGGAGACCATGACGGATGATTCGAGCTACCAATGGCATGGTAGTAGCTGTGTGCTACTAGTTGATTGCAGAGTAGTCAGTGGACTACTAAAAGAAGACATCGTGAAATATACCTCCCGTTACCGTCCTTATACACACCTACAAATGTGGAGAAGTCTCCAACCCACTTGGTGTGTCCTTGGAGGCACAAGCCTAAGTCCAAACCCACTATCACCTTGATCTAGACTTCTTCCGTCTAGGTTAACTCCTAGGGAAGCCAAGGGGGGTAGACCCTATTAAACTATGTGAAGTTTGATTAATGATCTAGGAGTTAAATGAATTAATTTGTTAAGAAACCCAACCCAATGAAAGGCAACAAATGTAAGGATGCAGTTTCTTCAATGACAAACAAACCTTTTATTTAAAAAACAACAATTAAACCAGTGCCTAAAGATTATCACAATGGAGTCAATGAGAAATATAACAAAGGTACGATTACATAAGAATGAATGATATTATGAGATATCCACAATGAGAAATAACTTTAGACAAATTATGTTCAGATAAATAAAGAATGCTAGAAATAAAGAATGCTTTTAACAAGTATTCACAAGAGAATTGCTTCAAAGTAAAGTGCTTGAAAAAGTAACTTGCTTTGTAAGTAAAATTACATGGAAAGTAAATTACACAACTTAAACAATAAAATAGCTTGAAAGATAAACTTGAGATACCAATGTTGTGAAAGTTGTGTTCATTGATTTTATCAAATTTTAGGTCTCTCTTGAATTAGGGGGAATTAAGTGTGATAGATGCAAGCCTAAACTATGTGACTACCCCAGATCCCTATCCCTTCAACCAAAAGGAAGTGCTGGGTGCTCAAGAAGAAGGACAAACAAGGTCCTTCCCTAGCTCCACAGATCAAATCTGGAATGCTTGGGCGCTCAAGCAAGGAGGACACATAGTGCCGTGAAGCCGTCCCCGACTTCAACCCCTTGTAGCCTACCAAGTCACCGTTTTTGGTGGTAGAAGCAATATGAATTTGGGTGCCTAATTAGTCTAGCCTCTCAATCCTTTGCCCTTTCTTATCCACAAAGTGGTAAGGGGAGGGAATACGGGGCAAAGGCGGGGCACAAGTTTGATTACTTTGTACAAAATAAAATTTAGACTAGCCTTCACGATATTGCATGGATGGCTAGGCCAATCTCTTTGCAAGGTGTGGGCTAAATAAATTTTAAATGACTTGAAAAATAAAGTACAACCTCACAATAATGGCACAAGATGGAGGACAAGCCTACCGGTTTTGGCCAAGGTGGGTAAAATTAAAGAAATGCAGAAAAATTAAATCTAAACCTAGCCTTCACGATATTACATGGATGGCATAGCTAATCTCTTTGCAAGGAGTGGGAAAAAATACAAATATTATTTACACTTTACAGAATAGAAATTAAAGTGGAGAGAATGTAAGCCTAAGAGACTCTCTTGGGCTGCTTACAATTGTTTAGAAAGTGAAGTAGAGAAGAGTGTTTGGTACCAAGACCTTAGGATGTCTCCTTGAGTGCCTTGGGGCCAAAAAGATGCATAAATCCTCTTCTAACCTGTAAAAACCTGCAAAAAACAACAAGATATTCTTGCTGGAAATTGCTAAAATGATTTGAAAAATATAATTTCAGATTATAATAATGAACATAAATAATTAGACAAAAATTTCTGAACATAAAAATGAAAGATTAGATTGCAGATTTTTAAGGAAATAAAGCTAAAACTGATATATAAATGGCTGAAAATAAAAAAATAAAATAGAAGAGCTTTGGATGGCTGAAAAAAATGGATTTCTAGATCTGAAATCCACTCCTCCAAGTCTTTGGTAACCTGCAGATTTTTGTAAACCCTTGCTACAAAATACAAAAGAAGGTGAGAGTGATCTAACAACCTGCAAAATACTTTCCAAATTAATTAGAGACAACTCACAAAGATTAATAGTAAGACTATTAGTAATCTATCCCAAGCAAAATACTTTGCTTGGGTCTTCAAGTAAAATGCAAGCAAGGAAATGCAAAAGAAATAGATTGCAGCAATATTACCTCATACACAACAAACAATGGCTCCAAGAATACTCCTAGAGACACAAGAAATCCTCCAAAGCTTCTATTTTATTAGAGAAGAGAAAATTTGCCCAATGGCACCAAGAATCATGAGAGAAAATGGGAGAGAATGGGGAAAAGATGGGAGAGATTTTGGCATAATAGAGTTGTTGTGAGAATAGATGGAGAAATGAGGAGGGGTAGGCATTCTTTTATACGAGGGACAGAGAATAAACCCCTCTTGGATGAATTACAAGTGTCACACATCCAAGAGAGATAGACAAAGTCAAGGAAGAGACACTTTTAGGGTTTTGGTAGTGAGTTAGGGTTTGAGGGATGAGATGTGAAGGGGGAAAACACCTTTTGACTTGTCAAACATGAGGTTAGGCTATAGGAAGGGCAAAATTAAGGTTTTGACACTTTTTTCACTTTAATTTTTTACTTTTCCCCAAGTTCATGAGGAAGGGGGGTGCACTTTTCACTAGGGAGACTCACTTTTGGTTGTTGGCTTGGCATGGGGGGGTCTTTTAAGTGGAAAATCACTTTTCCAAATTAGGAAAGACATTATAAATCATTTCCCCACTCTCTCTCATGACTTTAGACACTTTTACAATTTTTGGCTTTTTTAATTTAGCCAATTATTTGCTGACTTTCGACTGACTTGGACTCCTCATGGACAGTGACCTAGCAAAACTTGTCCAATTGAGCTGAAACTTGGTCCAAGGGTGTAGGGGGTTATCTGCCATTTGATTTGAGTACGCACACCCCTATACAAAATCCTCACGAACCAAATTTTTACCTTTTACATAAAAAATAATTAAAATTTCCAATTAATGGAAAATTTTAATAATTAAAAAAAACCTATCAAAACTTAACGGAATTCCGCAAGACTCTAGGAGATGTCTAACATGGTCTAACATCCAAATGTGTGAGATGTTTGAGTGCTCCAAGATCTATGATGTGGCACAACATGGATAGTCCATGTGCATGAATAAGGGCCCTAAAGTGCCTAGAGAATTGTGAAGATGCCTTGGGAGTTGTGAAAATGTCTCGAGAGTTGTGACTAAGAAGGTGAGTGCTCAAGGTAATGACATGCTCCATGGTATAAGTGCCCAAGTAACAAAGCATTTGTAAGCAAGTGTATGCCAAGTGTTCTATGCCATGATGAAGCCTATGCAATGTCCACTTAGCCCCAAAATGCTAGGGTGCTCCACAAAGGGATCCATACATCCTCATGTCCAATCATCTAGCAAGGAGTGGAGACTAGAACATCACATGATCAAGTGTGGTACTATCTCTCATGATGAGCAAGTATACCAAGCAAAACACCATCAAAACCTCTATCACATCATCATCCATGTCATAATCCAAGGA
This sequence comes from Picea sitchensis, assembly GCA_010110895.2. Lineage (NCBI taxonomy): Eukaryota > Viridiplantae > Streptophyta > Pinopsida > Pinales > Pinaceae > Picea > Picea sitchensis. The sequence continues at coordinate 46,141 of SNQJ01S0000277.1, read as the reverse complement.
ACCAAATGAAACCCTCGCCATCAAAATCTCTTTGTGATTAAAATCACAAGGACAATGAAAAAATTTCACTAGTATAGCCCTCATGCAAAATGAGGGGTAACGTGTTGAAGAAGCAAGCGAATGTTGTAGTATAAAAAAGAGACAGACCTCTTTGTGTTTATGGCTAGGGATAAAGTAGACAATGTGAAAACATCTACTTGGTATATAGATTTAGGTTCATCTCGTCAAATTACCAACATGAGAGATTACTATATTAGTCATGTTGCTAATGAATATTCTAATGATTCTATGGTTTTTGGTGGTGGGGAGGAATACAATGTAGAAGGCAAAGGAAATGTGTAGATAACCTTGTCAGGTAAAAGGTTGGTATTCCTTAATGTTCACTATGTTCCAGGAATGGATAAGAATATACTTTTTGCAAGAAAATTTATGAAGCACAACCCCCACTTACATGTGATTTTCAACAATAACAAATACTACTTTGTGGATGAACTTAGTGAGAAGACATTCAATCTTGGTACTAAGGAGCATGAAATTTTTAGGTTGGTTGATGTGGGGGAGCTGTAAGTGTATGGTTTGATGGCCAAGAGTGCTAAAAATAACAGTGAGCTTTGGCATCAAAGGTATGGGCATTTGAATTTGAGACCTCTCTCTTATTTGGCTAAAGAAAGTTTGGTTGATGGCCTTCCAGATATACATAATCAACAAGGAATTTGTGAAGCATGTCAAGGTGGTAAGCAACACACGACTTCTTTTGAAGAAGGACTAGCTTGGCGAGCTAAGGAGGTTCTTTAGTTGATCCACATTGGCATTTGTTGGCCTATGAAGATGACATAATTCTTCGGTACCCAACCTTTTTGTTGTTTGTAGATGACTTTTCCAAGAAAATGTGGATGTATTTTTTGAAGGTGAAATTAGATGTGTTTAATGAGTTCAAGGAGTTCAAGGCCTTGGTATAATACCAATCTAGGAAGAGCATTAAAGCTCTTAGATTAAACATTGGTATAGAATTTTGCTCTAAGAATTTTCTTGATTTCTCTACCCAAGAAGGCATTTAGAGGCAATACACCACACCCTACACTCTACAACAAAATGGAGTGGTAGAGAGGTGAAATCCTACCGTTATGGAGATGGCTAGGTGTATGTTAGACAACAAGTATGTTTCTTGCAAGTATTGGGTAGAAGCAGTACACATTGGTGTATCTTCTCAATCAGTCTCCAAAAGTGGTACACAAGAAGACTCTAGAGGAAGCATGGTTTGGATGAAAACCCCAAGTAAGTCATCTCAATCTTTTTGGTTCAGTGGTATATGCATGGGTTCCTAAGGAAAAACTAACCAAACTTGATGTAAAATGCCAAAAAATGATGCTCATAGGGTACAATGACAACCATAAAGCTTATAAATTGGTTGATGTTAAGAGTCAAGACTACCACAACATATCTTAGTTGTGATGTGGTAATTGATGAAAGTGTAGGGTTGTTCCAGAAGAAATAAGATCTGGAAGTTGTTGAAATTGAAGAAGATATGATCGAAAAATAGGTTAAATGATGGGACATATCAACAAGAGGTAGGAATCACTTCTCAAGAGGATTCTAGAAGTAGCTCAAGTCATTAGGAAACTAGCGTTGTTTTGAAGTAGCAAGAGAGAAAGAAAAGAGCAAAATGGTGGTACAACACCTATAATAATGCTCACTAGGATTAGCTACCTAATATAAACTAGGAAGGTAGATAAGATAAGATAATATAAGATAAATGTATTAATGTCCGACAAATGATCACTTAAGTAGGTCAATGGGACTGTTAGGTACAATGATGCCTATACAAAGCAAGAGCACTAAAACGACCCCTATATAAAAGCAAGAAGCAGGAAGTAAAATAGAATAGAAGTCTAATCTAAAACCTAGAGAATAGACTCCAAAAATGGAGAGGCAATCCAAGAGAAAGATGTACAAGGTGAGTAGATCTAGAATCTATGGCACCAATGGTATGAGGCTACTCTGGTCCATTGGAACCATCTCTCCTAACATCTCAGGCTGAATGAAGAAAACCCAAAATAGATGTCTGTTCGGAAGAAGAATCGGGAGAGGATTTGGAATGATTGCTATGTTGCTGTTCGGAAGGAAGACCCTGTCCTCTTGCCTGGAAGATCTCATCTGGTGATTGGCTTGTCTGCTAATGTGAGGTCTGGTTTGGTAACACTGCTAGGGGCTCATGGAGCTAGAAATGGTGCCCTGGGTCCTCACTACCTTGGGATCATCTCTATCCATTTGCCGCTTGGTGCCCCTAGTCAGGAGCAACGTAAAAAAGGAAGTGATCCGCTGGGTGGGAGTTGGTCCAGGATGTGTATGTGGTTGGAGGATAGAAGAGTGGAGACAAGGCTTCGTTAAGAGTACAAGAGAGAGTGAGTTCACTCAAAACATGTCCCAGACATGTTTCCCAAAAAGTAGGTTTGCTAATTTTTTATGTCTTTTTTGGGTTTTGTGAGTAAAATTGATTTTTTAGTGATTAAAATCACTAATTTCACTCACAAAAGTGGGTACCGAGGTAAAGTGGGTGCTCTAGGTTAAAAAATGAGCACCTCCAAGGCATATAAAGCTTCATAATACCACTTTTTTATTACAACTTCAAATTACAATTAAAAAATTCCGTTTTACGGGAAATTTTTTATTAACTGGAAAAATTAAAAAAATCTTAAGGGGGACTTAGCACATTTCCATAAAACTCTAGGAGAATGTTTATCATGGTAATATACATTAGACACTAGGCTTAGAGGACCATGCTAAGGCCTAACCATGAGTATATACTCTAGCTTTGGAGAAATTGAGTGAAAAAACTTGGAAATTATAAATTGCTTGGACAACAGAATATAATTAACAAGTAAAAAAATCACTCCACAGTAACAACTCATGTCTAAGTCTTAGGTGGATAATCCTTTTACAAAGTTCATCATGCAACATCTCTTATTACAATTCCCCGCAGGGTATGGAAATGTGGAAAAAGTTGGTCACATAGATCGACTGAACTTCTGAACTTTGAAAACTGAGCATTTGATTGCTCAAATCTTTGGCGGCTCAACTGCAAGTCCAGCTAGTGCAACTTAGTGGATAATAGTACCCAAAGAAGTTGCCAAGCATTTTTGGTCGGGGTACCCAAAGAAGCTGCCAATCGTTTGTAGATCTCTAAAAAGGTAGTGGAACCATCCTCGAATCTCGTAATAAACCGGACAACAAAAGATGAAGTGCTCCTTGGTCTCAATCTGTCGAAGATGGCACATCTGGCAGATCTTGTCTGATCGATCAATCTGATGGTTAGTCTCAATCCGTAGTCTATGAGAGCCAACTTTGAACTGGCCCAAGTGGATCCGAAGAGCATGCATCCAATGGTGAAGTCTGTAATGGGGTCGAACAATGAGTCCATCCCTCATAATCATGAAGTGCTCAACATAGAAGGCCATCTTTAGACGTAACCCATCCTAAGGATTTATCCAAGTGACTTGTACAAACTGGCTATACATATCCTCCCGGATGATTATATTCATCTCCTATCTAGTAGGTAAGAGGTGGTTGGGTGCACCCAGGGAATATCTAAACGGAGGGAACCGCTCCAACTAAGGAGATACGGAGTGCCGAGAGACTATATGACCAACAATACCCTTTTGCACAGATGGAAAACCCACTCACCACCACAGATGGTCATAGTTTTGCAGATGGCATCCACCACACCAGCTGGCTTCCGGAAGGCAGTGGGCCTTGCTCCATGAGGTACAAGTCAGTATTATGGTGAGCATCATTTCAATATTCAAGCCATTTGATTATGTTGTATCTTAGATTGCTCTAGATTTCATGATATATGCTTGGACATTATGCCTTTTGCCTTGCCTAACCTTGGTGGTTGACATTGTGCCCTAGTAAGTGGTTTCCCTTGGGGATGGGTTTGCTACTGGGAACTCCCTTAATAAGCCATCGTACCGTTACCGACCATACTTACCACTTTCCATCATTGTTCCCCTCCATTTCTTTATCTCTTGGGATTTAAGGGTGTATTGACCCAAGAAAGGGTTGTCCCTCATTCTATGGGAAGAAGGGGCGAAAGGCCCAGAGGGGTTGATGTTGGGCAAAAGATAAAAGCCTTATATAAACCTTCCAGATGCTTCGCCCAGGGATTACCCAAGAAAGCAATGAAACACTTATCTTTGAATAAAGGGGACCCACAATATAATAAAGAATGCTTAAAAGGTTAGTTGAAGGATAGGAGGTCTCATCACGAGCTGACTTATCACGTCCATGGATATCTAGTGGTATGACATTGTCATCATCTGGTCACCAAACCAGGGCAATGGCTCTCAGTTGCATGGCTGAGAGAAAGGGGGTCTCATCACGAGCCAACCTTCTCATTTCCATTAGGTATTTGTGGGTGACATTTCCATCACTTGGTCACCACGCCAGGGCAGTGACCTTCAACCTCTCCTTATGCTATATTGAAAGAAAATAAAAAAGAAAGATAAAAGGCAATTGATGGGCTTGGAAAAAGTGCATTGCAGACGAAGGTACCACACACCCTCTACAAAGGCACCCATGAATGAGACACTACGATCCCTTGTATATCATGAGCCCTATGCCCATTGAGTCTTGACACCAACCACTTCATTCACTTTACATGGCTTAGAGAGGGATCTCTTGGAAAATCTCGTTGACCTAGGGCAAGATCTACCCAATAGGACACCTCGTCAACCATCCCATATTCAAGCTTGACAAGTCGCATAGTGTCTTTGAGCTGTTAATTGATTGATATAATGATCTTTGATGCACATGCTTAGATGACTTATTTATTGATTGGATTCACTTATCATGATGTTATGACTTGAGATCCTTGGAGGGCATGCTCATTTGTCTTTGCAGGACCTAGTTGGTGGATAGTTTTTGGGAGAACAAGCCTAGCTTGAGCTTCCATGGGGCTACAAGCCCACAAGTTGGATGCCAGGGGCTCGCATACCGGATGAGAGAGATCAAACTTGGACGACCTTGATGATGACTTGGACAACCTAGCCCATACCTCACTTCCTGAACGATTTGCCCAGGAGGGGCAAAACGTCCTATTTTTGAGCTTGACGTCATGCTTTGGGGGCTAGGGCATGGTGGTGAGGTGCCACTCTTTTGACACATGGATGTTTTAAGGAGGAGAGGGTCTTCACCATGACGAGAGTGCTTAGATGCTTGACATGTGGCCTTTGGAGGCCTACCCATGCTTCTCCAACACCAACGACTTCCTCAAAGTGGCAAAACGTCCCCTAAAGGGGTGACGTCCTTCTAAATTAGGGTTTTAATTGTGCAAAAAGTGAAATTTTAAGTGAATTGTTTAATATTACTTTGTTAAGGGGGCAAGATTAGGGTTGTTGACCCCTAATCTTGTGGTTTACTCCTTAATTTGTGGACAAACTATGTTAGCTGCATTTAGTATAAATAGAGATCATAAGATCTCATTTTAAACATAACTCTCCCTTTTGTGAGAGGACTTGGATCTGAAATTTGCGCCACACTTGACTCTTTTTAGCTCTTGTGCAGTTGTTTATGGCTATCTATTGGTGAATGGTTGATGGAAGTCTAGCACTAGCCTTGGATGATGTTTTCTAGCTCTTGTGGTGGATTATATTGGCATTTCTCTTGATCTTGGTATGGTTTTCTACTATTATGCTATCATTTTTTCAAGTCAAGTATTGTTATGCTAGGAGCTAGGTGGGAAGTATAAGGGCATACACCCCCACCATAGCCTTCATCATTTTTGCTTCATCTCATTGATTATATAAGGGTTTGCTAAAAGAAGTATAAGGGCATACACCCTCTTGGCATAAACCCTAGCCTAGAGAAACTTGCCTTGGGAAGTAAAAGGGCTTACACCCCCAAGGAGGTAGCTTCTCTAAGCTCCTTTTTGACTCCATTAACCCAATAGTAAAGATACTAGTCATACTTTCTTTTGCTTTGGAGATATAAAATCATTGCCTTGGTAAACACATTTTTTGGTCTTTTGAAAGGTTTCCTGCTTGAAGTTGATTTGCCTCATTGAGAGAAGTCTTCCCCTACTAGGGCGTCCCCTCTCTCCCACTACTCTAATTGCTGTTACAAACTTTAACCTACAGCCATTAGGGCTGCATAACCCTAGCTACTAACACTCTCATAACTCCTAAACTAACCCTAGACTAGCTCTCTAACTTCACTCACCTAGTCTACTAACTAGGGCGCATCTTTTGGGCTAGTTCTTGGCACTTTTCCATGGTTGAATTTACTGCTGCATGCCATTAAATGCTACAGCCATAAGGCTGCAATTTTCTGCAGAAAACACATGTTTACAACAACCATCTTCTCTAGTTTCTTAAGTGCCATCTTTTAGCCTATTTTCATTGCAAATCTTGATGCTGATTTACTTAACTAGTTTAGATCTCTGTATGCTGATTTAGATGTTTTAGTTGTTGATATAAACTGTCATTTACTGCTGCTAATTATGGACAACAAGCTTAACTTTCTGATCCAACTAACATATATCATTGCAAAGTGTATTTTCTTGTGTCTCGGGCAGGTACAATCATCCAGAGAAGTACTATACCTGTGGGGCAACAATTACTTGACTTACAAGGCATTTTTTCCCACCTTTCATCCCACTTAGACTTGACCTATAGGGGCTTCACTTCCATCCATCTCCATCTCCATCTCAATCCCTTTAGGGTCATCGGGATCGCCTCCCTAGAGTGACCTAGTCACCCTTGAAGTGCAGGACCTACATCGAGGTGACATTGGGTGTAGGATTCCCAAGTTGTAGCACTTGCTTTGTGGTTGGGTCGGGCTTTGCCCAACCTACAACTTGCGCTATAACAATACCAACAAATGCTAGGAGATTTGAGACCTTGATGTACAATCACCGAGATCGAATCGGTTAACTAGCTGATGCAATGGACTCTGATGAGCAGTAGGCCAAGTCTGGATACCCGTCTCGTCCCTTCGCTATGTTTGCGAAGCTCTCAATGTGGTGCAGGTAATACCAACAGGTAATATTTAAATGGAGGGAGTCGATCCATTGTAATACCAATAGATGCTAGGAGATCTGAGACCCCGATGTACTAGCACCAAAATCGTACTGGAGAACTAGCTAATGCAATAAACTCTAATGAGTAGTAGGCCAAGTATGGATACCGGTCTTGTCCCTTCGCTGTATCAACAAAGCTTTGAATGTGGTGCAGGAGTGAGATGAGGGTAAACAATGTCTCAAGCTGGAAGGGGCGAGCACCGAACTCTGTGAGGACGATAGGTTGAGGAGTTATTTGCTTGCACGATGAAGGAGGATGTTCTGTACTCTCTTTGTTGAAGACTAATCGGACTCTAGCAAACTAGGTCCCCAAACCTCATAACCATATAGAATTGTGAGCCGAACAAGAGTGTTCATGAGCGATATCTTGGATGATATGTCTTGAAAATGGTTCCAGAAACACTGCCTCTCAAGAAGGGCCAAGGACCTATAGCTCTTGCTAACTTGGGGCTGAAATGCATGCCGTAGACTAAAGCGAGGTCCTATGAACAATACTCCCAAGTAAGTATATGTGCTGGTGATCTCTGATCTCAATCTCCTCTCCTTTGAAAAGGAAATGGTGATCAAAGAGGATATTCTTTGACTCGTTGGAGATCATGACCTTGGTTTTACCCAAGTTGATCATTAACTGAGGAAGGTCACGAAAGAGGGCCAGGGCATCCAATAGTCTCTGCAACCCTTCGAGGGATGAAGCTAGAAGGAGCACATCATTCGAAAGCAATATAATAGAAATTAGGACCTAGAAGGCACCCATCTCCGTCCTGGATGTGCTCATGCAAGGACTCCAGTTCGTCAATGTAGATCCCAAACAATGTGGGGGACATGTGGCAACCATGTTTGACCCCAATGGTAGTCCTGATAAAGTCTGATATCCCATGTGTTGTGCATAGACAACCAAGGACCAACTCGTATAAGCGCATGATGGTTGACAATAAGGTCTCTAAGATGCCAATGTCTGTGAGTCTCTGGAGCAAAGCCTCCTTGGAGACAAAATCCAAGGCTTTCCAAAAGTCCACAAAACAACAATAAACTTTTGAAGAGTGATTTTGTGCTTCCTCAATGATGGCCCTGAGTGTGAGGATGTGTTCAATAGTCTGGTGCTCAGGTTGGAATCCAACCTGTCCTCTAGCTCTAAGTTGCCTCCTCTCAAGCTCCCTAGAGAGCTTCAAATGGAGGACTGTAGCATAGAGTTTGGAAAATGTGGGGCCAACCATGATTGTCCTATAGTTGTTGGGATCTGTACTAGAGCCCGATTTGTGGATTGGGTGAATAATGTGATGTGACCAAGATTGTGGAAAACTCATACAAACCACATGGTTGAACAAGTTGGCTAGGTGGTTGTCCATAGCGTGAAGACCTTGCTTGAAGAGTTCTTCCCGTAACCCTTCCTCATTTGTTTCTTTGCTTGTGTTCATCATCCAAACGGCCTCCTGGATATCTCGATATGCTAAGTCACCGCATTTGGCACATTTTTTGCTTGAAATTCAAAATTCGCCGAATTTGAAGGCTTTTCGAATAAATTCAGCCCCAGTTTTGTGAATCTCAAGTTGAACCTGAACTTGATCTCAAACTTGAATTCCAAGGTGAATAAATTCGCTTGTAATCACGTGTTGAAATTTGTTGGAATTTGGTAGAGTGATTTTGTTTTGAAAAAAATCAAACCGTAGCTGTCCACTTCGTATGGTTTTTGTTTCCCCTAAGGCTTGAGCTACTCAACGCTAGAGTAGCTTTCATTCCAGTTTCCTTCACAGCGTGCGCAAACTCCCGAGCTTGACACTGGTTTTCTTCCACCGCCCAATGTCGATGCCCTTGCCTCCATCCTTGCTTGGTCCAGATTCGTCTCTAGGCATGGATCGAGGGTTAGATCACACAAATCGAGGGTTAAATTGTGATTTGCACTAGCCTCTAGCCTCATGGTTCTTTTTTTCCAAAAATATCTCACCGACTTAATACCTTACGGTAATGACAAAGCTAATTTATAAGTTATAAAATAAGTTATTTTTATTTACAATCACTAACATATATCTCGATCATCGTGTATAATTATAGGGTCTCAAATTGGCCTAGAAGGTATTAATTATGCACAATTTAATGTATAAATGGGAATCTCTATATCCCATTTGATCATCATGGCTACACAATCTTATCTTCATTAATTATGATGCATTTAGTGATTGTTACCAATACCTCTATATATACACAATATGCCCTTGTTTCTAATGAAATAATATGTCATGATGTATATTTTAAGTTGTTAGATGGTTTTTTCTTTAATGGGAGCAATAACTTTTTCATTTTATTACTATATTTTTAAATTTTCAAATTTTGTAGTATGTCGAACTTAATGTCGAATTTTATTACCGAAATTTTCATTGTCAATTTTTTTTCGAACTTCAAGGTCGTCGAATTTGAATTCAAACTCGAACCAGGTGACTTAGTCGGTAATAGGTATGAGAATAGGTGGCAAAAAGGGGGGGGGGAGGTAACTTGGATTAAGGGATGCCTAGCGACATTGTAAAGGGAGGAGGTATGGGTGAACATGGATTTTGGATCGGGAGGAAGAGGAGAGTGACGAGGAAAGAAGGTGCGCTAGAAGTTTCTAGGGGAGTGGATAAGGGAAGCACACAACTCACATCTTGTCTGGGAAATGAAGAGGCGCTTCTTATGGTGGAGAAGGCCATGGTAGGAAGGGTGAGTGTGAGTGAAGGTGTGTTGAAGCTGACTATGGAGGTTTTTATATTCGTTGTCATACCACTTGTTCATGGGACATGATCTAGTTTTGAGGGAAGGTAAGGTGGATCTCGTGTAGTGTGGGTAGGACTGAAGAGTAGCTCCCCAAATGGTGGATGAAAGAAAGGTGTATTTGGCATTAGTAGAAGTGAGGCACGATAACTAGGACTTAGATGGGAGCATCTGGTGGAGATGAGAAGTAAAGATGTCGGGATCACCTTCATCAAAGGTAAAGGTGGTCCAAGGTGGGCCAGGAGGGGGGGAGGTTAAGGGAGGGGCAGTGTCAACATGAAGAAAGAAAGATATAAGAGTGTGGTCAGTGGTCATGGGAGTCACTAAGAAATGGTGGATAAAGGGGAGAAGAGCCTGACTAGACAAGACATAGTCTACTACATTTGCACTTCCACTTTGAGGTCGGCAAGTGAAGAAGCGAGACTCCGAGAAGCAAGGAAGGTCGTTTAGGATCAATAATTCATGGGATTCACCGAGCTGCAAGAGGTGCCTGTGATAACCTATGAGAGGCCTAGAGACATCATCAGATAACTGATAGAGTCCTACTGAATCTGGATCTGTTTCCTAAATGCAAAACACGTCCTCTGATTGATTATGTAGAGGAATCCGAAGAGCTCTGGTACGGGCATTGAAGTCGCCTAGTAGGATGACATCCCCATTGTCGAGTACTGAATGCTGCCAGTGTATAGGTCCAAATAGGGGTCTTCCTTTGAGTCACTGTGAAAAACAAACTGAGATGAAATAGGGGGAAGTAACAAACTGCCACGTAGATGTCTTTGGGGAGGGAGGTAAATCCACTGAGTCGAATCCACATGAACCTATCAAACTCAACTGAAGCCTCTAGAGAAACCCTATCCTTGAGGGAGTCCCTGATCAGATAGGCTACTTTGCCTGAACCTTTGACACCACCTAAAAATTTGGCCTCTTGTCAACAAGTCGAAAGCCAATGATAGCTTGCTATGTCTGGGAGTAGCCAGATAGGGCTTGCATGGGTCTCAGTGATAAAGAGGATATCAGATGTACTAAGAGCATTGGAGATCATGCCCAAAGATGACCAAAAAGATCCGTTTTTCGTTCTAACAACATACTGAGATACCCGAACTCTGTCGCCTCCCCTAATGAGACCTTCATTTAGAAACCCCAAGATGGGAGTAGTCGACGGGAGGGGAATCCTGAATGATGGCCCAAAGGTTACGTATGACAACCCATTTCCCTGCTTTACATGTTTTGCTGTGATTGGCTCCCTAGAGTGTTTTAGCTCTGTAGCTTGGGATCGAACGAGATCCTCATATAAAAATATCCTGTTGGGAAGGGAGAATAGTCTACACTTAGCATGAAGCTCTTGAAGCTGATTACTAATTAACCTAAATTGGATGAATAGTGTAGAGTCAGCTCCGAGCCAGGCATTCTCAAGAGTAAGGTCCGAAATCTCAAGGTTATCGCGGAGGAACATGGTGCCCACCTGCATGGGGTTTAGGGAAGGAGAGGGTAAGGGAATCCCCTTGATCTTTAAATTTGGTTCCCGAGCCCTCCTAGTGTGCTCTTCCCTTAGCTTGGCTTGAACAACTTCCTCGACTTTAGTAAGAGTGGAGGGTTGTTGTCCCTACCCTTAACCACCTGTGCCCATGATTTAATACACGTCTTTGTTTCCTATCTAAAAGTGGCCTGCTGATTCCAGATTTCTTCTTGTTGATTTTTGAGATCTAGAATTTCTGCATGTAGAGTGTCATTTGGTGGCTGTAGGGTGTCCTGCACAAGGCTGTGGGGGAGCGCCCCAACCCCCTCTCGAAGCGCGCTCCCTGAACGCTCCTGTTCGGGAGCGAAATTTGGGAGCACACTCCCTTTACCAAATCTGCGCTCCTTGGTTTTTTAAGGAGCACTGAGGGAGCGTCCAAGGAGCGAACGCTCCCTGAGGAGGGAGCAATCGCTCCCTCCTCATAAGCGTTCGCTCCCTAGATGCTCCTAGGGATAAAAACGCTCCCTGAAAAAGCTCATGCGGGCCTGCGCGCATGGAGAGGTTTCAAGGAGTTTTTTTTTTGGTTTTTGAGAGAAATGAAGCAAGGGAAAGGTAGCCTAGGGTTAGGTAAGAGGTTAAAACACCCATTCACTCATTTTTCTCTCATTCTATTTCTCATTTCATTCACTTCACTCATCTTTGCTAAGAGGGTTTTGAGAGGGTTCTTGCTAGTTCTTGAGGAGATTGAAGGGAGATTCAAGAGCTTGAAAGGAATATTGAAGTCTCTCATAGGGAGAGATTGGAGAGCTTGGAAGAGAGATTGGAGAGCTTGCAAGGGAGATTGAACTTTGAAGGCTGCTATTTGTGGGAGCTTGGAAGGGAGATTGAAGGCTACCATAGTCATATTCAACCACCATTGGAGAGCTAAAGAGGTAGGCTCTTAAGCCCATTTTTCTTTCTTATTTTGTTTAAAAAAAAATGCATGTGTTGTAAACTGGTATATTATGCTATGTTGAATATTTGAATGTTTTCTTCTCCTACTATTTCCCATTTTTCCTCCACCATTCTATTGCAGGTAGCAAGTTATTATCAAGGTTCAACATTCATTATGTTGATGTCAATGTGGTATGCCATTTTGGTTCCATTTTTTATTATAATGATGGTGGTGGGAAGTTCACGTTGAAATACCCATGATAGTGAGGAAGAAATTGAAGTGGACAACACATACCAAGGAGAGGAGGAAGGAATGGAAGGGGATGAAGACAATGAAAATGACAATGATGATCATGATCCCCAAAAAGGCAAAGAGAGGTACACACCTATGTGGAAGTATGTCACAAAGCTTAGTGGAGGGAAAGGGGGTGGAACAAGAAAATTTATATGCCACCATTGTCATACAGAATACACAGGTTCCTATACCCGTGTGAGAAAGCATCTATGTGGGATTGTAATGGGATGAAGATAAGAATATAGGAATCAAAGGCTGTGTGAAAATGGATCCTGAAGATAGACTCAAATACCAAAGGGAAGAGGAGGTAGCACTGTTATCGCTCAGTTTGTAGGAAAGGTTTAAGTAGCTTGAAGTCAAGGCTCAAACTGGCGTAACAAGAGCTTCCCCACCCACTGTCACCTCGATGGGGAGCTCTTAATATTTAGGGTGGCTAATCCCAAGGGAGACGTCCCTAGTAATCTGGGGTTCTGAAGGAAAAGGATCAAGGGTTTAAGGCTTCAAAGGTCAAGGTAAGCTTTCCCTTCACAGATTACTGCCAAATGGATAGTCAAAG
>SNQJ01S0000277.1:0-17839 GCA_010110895.2 Picea sitchensis | reverse complement strand
GCTGTAAGAGGCAATCTGAGTGGGGCTATTGAGTTGCTATCTGTGGACATGTTGGTCCTCATCATGGTCGGGATCATTGTCTTCATTGCGGGCCATGAGACATGATCTCCTCTAGTTACCCCCTAGGCATTGGGGGGTAACATGCCCTAGGGTTTTGACCCTCCACCTCACCCATCCACCTCATCCACTCTGTTGGATTTTTATAAAATTAGTTAGCATTAGATTTACCATAGGAATTTAATTCTTCTTTCATATTCAATAAGCATATACTGAAATATAAAGCAGCAGATGAACAAGCACAAGAAGATGCAAAGATTTATCCTGGGAAATCCTTCTTCACAAGGGAGAAAAACCCAGCAAACTTTTCTTAGAGAGAATATTCTTGCCAATACAATATAACCAAGAACCAGCTCTATCCACTAGAGCAAACTAACAAAGAAGAATACTTATCTCCACAAGAAATAACCCAGCAATGCAGTTGCATCAAGACCTAGCCAGAGCGCTAGAGTAATTTGCCTCCACCAGCGCATCACCAAGACAAAAGGTAAACCCTAGCGAGGGTTATGAGGAAACCCTAGTCAAACTGCGCCCTTCTTCCTTCATCCTTCGTTGGATAGCTGCAACTACTGTTCTCCACAAGACTTGCAATATAGATGAGTGAGTGTGTGTGACAAATGAGGAAGGCGTCACCTTTATTTGTACTGGATTAGGCAATTGTCTTTTCCGAACAAGTGTCTCTTCAAGTAGGGTCAACTTGTCTTCTGGAAATTATATTTTCACTTTGTCTTTATTACTTTTATGTGTGGCCGACTTCTCGTCTAGGATCTTCTAATTTCTTTTGAGGCTTCTTTGATCTATTCAATGGTTATTCTCTGACTTCTTGGCATCTTCATCTCTAAGAAAAGTTTTCCTGTAGGTGAATACCTCCCACTGCTACCAAAAACATCAACACTCCCTCTTTAGCTAGGGAGGTATTCTCCATGATTTTCTCCTTTGGTCCTCATAACTCCGCAGGCTATTCCATGGTCCTCAGACTATGCCATGGTCACGCAGAACATGCTACAGGTGGCATCATCACATCACACATGGATACAACTAATGTGGACCTATCAATCTCGTCTAGGAGCTACAACCCGCTAGAGAACACTAGGGCTACAACCTCGTAGTGTGTGTCATTATCGTCAAGGGCTACAACCACAAGACGTGTCCACTTGGGCTACACCCCAAGGGACGATAGGCTACAACCCATAATATCCCAACCACATGAGCTACACCTCAAGGGTCATTAGGCACCAACCCAGTATGTCATCACAGGTCAACTCAACTCAGTCCATCGAGTACGACCCGGAAAGATATCCCAACCACATGGGCTACACCCCAAGGGTCGTTGGGCACCAACCCAGTATAATATCCCAACCGCTTGAGCTGCACCTCAAGGGTCGTTGGGCACCAACCCAGTATAATATCCCAACCGCTTGAGCTGCACCTCAAGGGTCGTTGGGCACCAACCCAGTATATCATCACAGGTCAACTCGACTCAGTCCATCGAGGAGTACGACATGGAGAATGTCTCACGAAGTTGATCATACGAAGCTGCAACCATCAGCACTCCCTCTTAGCGAGAGCACGACATGGAGAATGTCTCATGAAGTTGATCATACGAAGTTGCAACCATCAACACTCCCTCTTAGCGAGAGGGGTATTCTCTACCATTCCAAGTTTTATAACAAAAGTACTCGAACTTCAACTTGGCAAGGGGTTTGGTGAGAACATCTGCAATCTGCTCATCTGTAGGAAGGTAATGCATCAGTAATGCTTTCCTCAACACCATGTCTCGAATGTAATGAAACTTGATCTCGACATGTTTTGAACTGTCATGAGACACTGGATTCTCTGAGAGCTTCACACAGCTCTGGTTATCGCAATGAATCACGGTGGGATCTAGCCTCTGTCCAAACAAACCTGCAAGGAGCTTTTGAAGCCACACTGCTTCGCGTACTGCCATACATACTGCAATATACTTGGATTATGCGGTACTCAAGGCCACAAAAGTTTGTTTCCTGCTACGCCAGGAAACCATGGCAGACCCCAAACTGAAGCAACACTCGAAGGTGCTCTTCCTATCCACTGTGCAATCAGAATCAACATATCCCTGCAATCTCATGTCAACACTGGAAGCATATCTCAGGCCATATCCAATTGTGCCTCGCAAGTATCTCAACACATGCTTCGCAACTACCCAATGCAACTGTCTCGGCCGACTCATGAACTGGCTAAGTGCACTCACTGCATACCAAATATTTGGTCTAGTGTTAACCGGATACATCAATGATCCAATCAGTTGCCGATGTATAGTCGGATCAATCAAGTCTGAATCGGAATAAGACTCACTCAACTTCTTTAGATTCGACACCATCGGTGTGGCCATCGGCTTACAGTGCAACATCCCAAATCTCCTCAGAATCTCAACTGTATACTTCCCCATCTCATCAGTTCTCTACCACACCTCTAGTCCCAAGAAATAGTGCATCATGCCAAGATCCTTCATTTCAAACTCAAAGGAAAACTCATATTTGCACCAAGCAATGAGATGCTCTGCTCCAGTGAGAAATAAATCATCAACGTACATGATCAAAATCGGGGACTCACCATCAACAACCTTATAGTATAGGTTGGCATTAGCAACTCATCAGGTATCCATCAATCCTCGCATACCAAGCTCGAGGTGCCTGCTTGAGTCCATATAGGGCCTTCCTCAACCTGCACACATGGGACTCCTTCCCATCAATCACAAAACCATCTGGCTACTCGATGTACACCTCTTCCTCAATCTCTGCGTTGAGGAAGGTTATCTTCACATCCATCTGATGTAGTCTCCAACCCATGGCTGAAGCAAGGGCAATGATCGTCCAAATGGAGGTGTACCGAGCAACAAGAGCAAATGTCTCATCATAGTCTATTCCCTCTACCTGAGAGAATCCTCTAGCCACAAATATCGCTTTATGCTTCTCGATGCTCCCGTCAACTGCATGTTTGATCTTATAGATCCACTTGGAAGTCACCACAGACTTCCCCTCAGGTCTCGGAACAATATCCCACACATCATTGTTTATGATGGACTGATACTCCTCCATCACGGCATCTCTCCATACCTGCTGACTAGATGCCTCATCATAACAGGAAGGCTCAAAATCAATGATGTGGCTCATTGCTGCAACATAGCTCGAGAATCTTTGAGGTCTCTTTCTCTCTCTGAAAATACCACGGGGAGTTGGATGTCCCTCTGCCTCTTGCAAAGTCTGACAAGCCCAAGCAAGCCTTTTCCGGCCTACTGCAATATCTCTAGGAACATCAATAGGATATAGAGGCTCAACTGGATCAACAGGCTCAATTGTCTCAACAGGCTCAACTGGCTCCCTCTGAACTGTTGAAGGGTGAGGGGGAGAAGACACCATCTCCTCCTGCTTCTCACTGTCAATCTCCATGTGAGATTCTCTAGACCTCCTGAAGGCTACCTCCTCCTCAAAGGAAACATCCCTGCTCACCTCAATCTGTCTCTAACTTGGGATGTAGATCTGATATGCCTTTGAAGATTCATTGTACCCATCAAATGTACCCTTCCTTCCTGAAGGGTCTAACTTCGTCCTTTTCTCCTTGGGTACGTTAATGTATACAGGACACCAAAATATCTTGAGGTGCCTAACCACAGGCTTCACTTCGGTGAAAGCCTCTTCGGGAGTCATGTTCCTCAAAATCCAAGTCTAAAGATCGTATAGTATAAGTATCCACTCAAAGAAGCAACTATCATAGGCCCACACAAATTTGAATGCACCAAGTCCAAGATCCCCTTGGATCTGTTGTCACTGCATGGAAAAAGATCCCTTGGCATTCTTGCCAAGAGCACAACCTCTGCAAATGCCATCATGCTCTACACAGAGCGCTAGAAGACCTATCACCATCTTCACCAGAGCGGGAAGAGCTCTATAATGCAAATAAGCAAGTCTCTTATGCCATAACTCACTCAGACTGATAGAATCATGCATCAGGGCTTGAACTAGTCGAACTGTCAATCTGTACAAACTCCTTGTCTGGTCAGACTGCTTTATGTCTCAAACTAGAGACTATCTAATATGTTGTCTTCTGCAACCGTCACTATAGCTCCCTCTCAAAGCTATCATTGGTGACATGCCTCTATGGTAACCTGCCCGAAACAAGAAACAAGAACAACAACCAAGAATATCTCCTAGAGGAGATCAATTTAGCTTGCAAACAAGTGCATCTCATAATGATCATAACTTCAATATATCAGAATGCAACATAAGATCGCAATAATGCCATAACAGCTAGAGGCGTATCAAAACAATCAAACCTGGAGTCTTCACTTCCAGGGAGGGTGCGTTGTTTCTCTGAATGTATCGGATCTGAGATCCCTTTGGATCCATATTGTTGTTTGGACAAAGGTCCCTTGCACATCCCCTGCAAACACCCTCATGATATAACTTATATACAAGTGCGTACCTCTGAAATTTGTAGCACCATCCAAACTTGTCTTCTAATCTCAAGGCTTGCGCAGTTGGCAACTGGCAACTGCAATTGTAACTAGCAACTGCAATGAGAAATTTCAACTTTCACCGAGTTGTAATCTAAGACTACCAGGAGGTGCGCTAGGCTAGGGAAAGTTGATCTATGGCAAAATTAAACTCAGCGTCTTCCAATAGGTTGCTCAACAACCTTGACAAGGTTTAGGTCTTGAGTAGCGGCAAATTGCAGCAAGGTGGTAAATCTCACGATCTTCCTTCCAGTGATTAGACTATTCTGAAGCTAACCTGCTCTGATTCCATGTTGGATTTTTATAAAATTAGTTAGCATTAGATTTACCATAGCAATTTAATTCTTCTTTCGTATTCAATAAGCATATACTAAAATATAAAGCAGCAAATGAACAAGCACAAGAAGACACAAAGATTTATCCTGGGAAACCCTTCTTCACAAGGGAGAAAAACCCAACAAACTTTTCTTAGAGAGAATATCCTTGCCAATACAATATAACCAAGAACCAGCTCTATCCACTAGAGCAAACTAACAAAGAAGAATACTTATCTCCACGAGAGATAACCCAGCAATGCAACTACATCAAGACCTAGCCAGAGTGCTAGAGTAATTTGCCTCCACCAACGCATCACCAAGACAAAAGGTAAACCCTGGCGAGGGTTATGAGGACACCCTAGTCAAACTGCGCCCTTCTTCTTTCCTCCTTTGCTGGATAGCTGCAACTACTATTCTCCACAAGACTTGCGTTATAGATGAGTGAGTGTGTGACAAATGAGGAAGGTGTCACCTTTATTTATGCTGGATTGCACAAGTGTCTTTTCCGAACAAGTGTCTCTTCAAGTAGGGCCGACTTGTCTTCTGGAAATTATATTTTCACTGTGTCTTTATTACTTTTTTGTGGGGCCGACTTCTCTTCTGGGATCTTCTAATTTCTTCTGAGGCTTCTTTGATCTGTTCAATGGTTATTCTTCGACTTCTTGGCATCTTCATCTCTAAGAAAAGTTGTCCTGGAGGTGAATACCTCTCGCTTCTACCAAAAACATCAACACACTCATCCATCCATCAAGAGCGCACATTCCTAGGCCATTAGGCGGTGCTCTCCATTATGAGGACTTACTTACTCCTTGCATAACCTTGTTGCACACATTTGAAATGACTGGAAGCTTGTTTGACTTGGTCAAAGGATGTCCACTTGCACATTATTTGAGGAGATAACATGGTTTTGATGTGGACCCATTTGCACAAATATCTAGGGCACATGATATATGGTGGGATCTTCATGGTTGACTTGGTCAAAGGTGGTTAAGAATGCACAAATATCAAGGGCGCACTCTCTCTCTCTCTTCAAGGGCACATGCATGACTGAATATTTTATTGTGATGATGGTTGTTATGTGGACACAAGGCACTCCTTTCTAGGGCGCACTAGAGGAAGGAATATTGTATTGCTTCAACCAAATCAAAGTGATCCACAAGGCTCAAATACCAAGGGCACACTTGTTCAAAGGGTATTTTATATTGTTTCTTGGTCAAAAGGCTTCTAGAAGAAGCATTCTAACCATTACACTTGGCATTTACATGCATATCTAGAAGAGCGCCCTCATGATGGAGCTTTACACTTGGCATTTCATGCACCTAATTTGGAATTTTCCCTACATCTTTGACCAAGCATTTTATTATTATTTTGGAAGTGGTTATTTCTTGAAGAGCACCTTGCACATGAGGACAAAATTACAAATGGCACTCAAATTTCATCTTTGCATGAGCTAGAGGATTGAAGAAGATGACATGTGGCATCACATTCATCTAGAAGATTGTATCTAATATTTTCTATGGGCCTTTTGACCTAATTTGCCCACTTAGAGATTATTGTAATATTTTCCTTGGAGAATCACATAAGGAAAATAATATTTTATTGTAAAGGAGAGTTGATCTAAAACCTATATAAGGATTTGCTCTATTGGGGATTTTTGGTGTGAGTGAAAGAGCTCTAAGGTAATGGAATAAAATGTCTTTCTTTTGTCTAAATCTTTGTGTATTGTATGACAATTTCTCTATGTAGAACATAACATTCTAGGAGAACCATTGGGAGCTCTTTTGCAAGTTTATGGATGCCAGAGACAATCAAGGGCCATACTTGAGCAAGGCTACTATGTTGGAAAGGGCTAGGGTAATTGGTTTCCACCCTCTTATCTCATCTCCCTTTTGTGTTACTTACCTTCAAGATGAAAGCATTATGTACTTGGTCTAATTTTCCCATTTACATTTGTAGATAGTCTTTGGAAGGGGCCACTCATTTGATTGCCTTGAGAAGTGGATCTATTATAGACACTTTCCATCGTTTAACTTGTAGATTTAGCAACCAGTTTGCGGATGTGGTTGTGCACATCACCTAGGTTGCCTACCACCCCYAAATATTCATTAGAACCACCCTCTGAAACTGCTTACATGACCCCATAGCCCAAGCAAATAAAGACAGTAATATCCCTTTCATCCACCACCCCCAAAACCATAAAATTCCAAATTTGCATTTTTCCTCTTTGTTTCAATGTTCTTAAGCTCTCTCTTGCTCCCATTCCATACTACACGAATTGAACTTAGTAACCCATATGGAAGCCCTCCTGGGCTAGGATCATCCAATTTTCCCTAGTCTAAAGTGAGAAAGGCAAGGCTACTAAGGTGGCAATGGTTGACTTGCCTAAGTTGCCCTTGGGGTCTCACACTTGTGATCAAGACTTTTGCACCAAATGAGAACCTTAGAGGTAACAAGCCCATCTTTCGGGATTTTGTCTATATGTTCCTTCTTCTCATGAAGTGACTAAAAGCACAAGTATTTTTCATGAATTCCTTATTGACCCTACCACAGTTAGAGATTTTCTTTATGTTTCGAGAGCTGGTGGTTTTATAGTGGATGTTTTGGTTAGTGATGCTTCTCAACGATTGGACTTGGTTCATAGTGACAATTCTGGGCCTATGACCACTTGTTAGCGAAGGGAAGGTAAGTGCTTTCTCACCTTCTTTGATGCAATTTCCGTTCGTAAGTCCACAAGATCTATCCCACTATCTTTTATAGATGATTCTACAAATGACTATCTGCATACTATAGTGGATCTCTTCTATCCACATTATGATGTTAGTCTTTTGGGGATGTACTATATTTGGCAGCTTCAACTTCAGGAACAACTTGTGACATTCTTTGTACCTTCAACTAACCAACGTGCTTCAATGGATCCTTTTGCTATACCTCTGACACATGCCACCCTCACCAAGTTGTGGAACCATGTTGGTGTGGGAGATATGGTGTTCAAGGGGGTTATATCTTCACTATATGGCCCATGCTCAACATTAAGAGGGGAAGTTGTGTTGTAACTTGTAATGCCTCTCTCCAAGGCCTTCTATTTAGATTAAGGGGGGGTGTTGAGAATAGGGTTGACTCTATTTTGAGTTGGGCATCCATCAACCCACTCACTTTTGTATCCTAGCCAAAGCCAACCAATATTCGAGCTAGGTATATATACACCCACTCACTATTGTATTCAACCTCTCTCAAGTGTATTCAAGTTAGGTATCCATAAACCCACTCTCAAGCTATATTCAAGCTTTCTCAACTATATTCAAGCTCTCTTAGATGTATTCGAGTTGAGTATAAATAAACCCACTCTATTATGCATTTTGGCCATAGTCAAGTTTGCATTGAGATGGGTATTCATAAATCCACCTCTCATTTGTATCGTACTAGGTACTCATAAACCCACTCTCACTTGTATTGAGGTGGGTATTCATAAACCCTACTCTCATTTATATTCTAGCTATGATCAACCGTTATCAAGTTGGGTATTCGCATCAATCCACTTGTATTTCCAGCTACAGCCAACCCTATAATTGAGTTGGGTATCTAGAAACCCACTTTCTCATTTTATTTTATCAATCTCCATGGCCTCCTGCTCAGCTTCAAGGGGGATGTTGAAATGATCATGTAATCATCACATATTTCCATGGTCGACCTCACTTTGTCATTGTGTATTAATGTGTTTCAAGGTTTGGCTTAAAGCCAAAACCTAGTCCATGCACCTAGGTGGTTAAGGCCGACCTAGTCATCATGTGGGCACCCTACCTCTTGAGTGATGTATAATACACACGCAAGAGTCATTTGTAAATTAATCATTCTAATATACAAGTGATTCATTCTTTAGCCTATGGGCATCATATCAAGTGTTTGCTCTCTTGTTCTTGGGTTGCAATTTCTTCTCTCTGGCACACTTATGGATTCTCTCTCTAGCGTGCACCTATTAAGGTTTTATGATGTGCTTCCCTAGTTTTTTCTACCTGTTTATTGCAGGAATTAGGGATTGCAGGTTGGTTCCATTTGATTCCTTCACTCTCTTATGAATCTCAACACTTTCCCAATCAAGATTGTTAGCTAAAGAAACTAAACAAAGTAATTATAATCATTATTTTGTAAATTCACTAGTGTCCACAACCACAGAGAAACAGAAAAATACTTTACAAGAGAAGATAGAACACAATCAACTTTAAAAAAATCATCCACTAAACCAGTTCACCTTAAGAAACTTTTGTGGGTGTGCTTGATTGTTGCCAGGCTGTTCATAATCATTGTCCTCTTTTCGAAGTTCATTTTCGCGGAACTGAGCAAGAGTACCTACCCCAGAAGATGCATGGCCTATACAATACATGCTCTGTGTGACCTCCTCAAATTCAACTCGCTCCAACCTATAAAATGTTCCAATACTTTAGAAAGCAATTCATCAATAAAATCATTTTTGAGAAGAAACTAGATTAACCCATAGGGCCATATATTAAAAATAGTTCTCAGTTGTAAAGCGATGCAACTTGACTGAAAACAATATGAAGGGGGTTAAATGGGATACTACTGCTCTTATTTCACAAATATTGAGTTATGTCCCTGTAACTCTATAATGCAACTTTGTTTCAATAAAAGAAAATGTGATCATTTGCTTGTACAGTGCAAAAGTTTAATCTTCTTTTCTTATAAAACAATAGAGTAAATCTTACAGTCTCGTGATTCAACAACCTCTGAATGGCTTAAACAACAATTTGACAGTATTAATGGCTAATTTTCCTAAAGTATCACCAGTTGTTACATGTGAATATATCCCAAATTACTGTGTTTTCAAAACCCCCATATCTGTTTCAAAAATTCCCAAAGGTATCATCTGTTTCACACCTCCAAACCATTTATTTTGTCATACCCATAGATTTGAGTGCCCATAAAGCTAGATTGCAGACAAAGAACACAAAAAACCTGCAGCACCCATACCACCTATTTCAGGTCACAAACAAAATGTTTGGTTTAGTCCAGATAAATGCACTGCTTCATCTAGGACCGAGTTTTAGTTGCTTCACATAGTTCAGCCTTTTAGAGGTAAAATTACATTTATTTATTGGAAAAACTATTGTAATAAAGAGTGGATTGATATGTTTACTTGTTTAATGTAAAGTTAAATCATGACGCTTCTATGTATTGCTTAATTGAGTTGGGAATTGTGTGGACAGTTGTGCTCACCCATTAGAATAATTGAGTATACATGACGCGAGATAAGATAATTTATTAACGTCCAACAAATAACCACAAAACTAGGTCAAAGGGACTAAAAACTTACATATATACATACAACGTGGGAGTGCAAAAGCAGCTCCTAGGTCAATACTGAAAGCAGAGAAGATAAAGAACTAAGTGTCTAGCTAAAAGCTAAATATCTGGCTAAGAGAAGATATAAAATAAGGTGCAAGTAAAACAAATCTTGATGGCGAAGAGAGGAGAGGATGTCAAGGCCTGCTAGAGCTGGAGATGGCATTGGCCACCGAGGATGACTGAGCGAACCATGATATATGCTCCTCATCGGAATCATCAATAACTGTGAAGGGGCCTATTACCTCCTGAAGGGGCCTACTAACAAAGAGAAAACTCAGCGACAAGATCTGGATAGCAAGGTTGCTAGCATTGAGGCTACACTCCATGTTATATATGAAACAATAACATCACATGGCCACTACTTGAAAAAGTTAGGTTCCCACTTGAATCTCGGTTTACCAAATCCAAATGTTGACCCCACCAAGGAGGAATCCCTGATCCAAGAAAAACAATCYATGAACATGTTGTTTCRGCATAACCACTGCCCACACTTTCAGGATCACAATTCATGGCATCGTTTCCCAAAGGTTGACATGAACAAATTTGATGGGTCTYGTTATCGCACACATCGTAGGTTGGGCAAAGCCCGACCCAAACCACAAGAGTGTGACAACTATGGAAGTACCTACCCATTGTCACCTTAGATAGACACTCCCCTCACTTTAGTGCTGACAAGTCACCACAAGGGGGGAATCCCGGAGACCCTAGGGGGATTGAGACGGAAAGTGATAAGATGATGAGTGAAACCCCTATAGGTCAAGCTTGGAGGTGAATAAAGGCTTGAAGAATGAGTCTTGTGGATGGAGAATGATTGCCAAACATTGTATACCTGCAAAACAATGTTAGCCCTGCCCAGAACAAGACAAATGATTGATATACAAGCCTTAAACCAAAGGGGAACAAGCAAGAAACCTTGCTGTCCCAAAATTGCAGCGGTATGGAAATATATTTTCTGCGGTAAAAAAGTTATATCAGCTACAAATCTAACCACCAAAATCAAATAAGAGATGAGGAAAATGAAGCTAGCAAAGACTAATTAAACTTCCAATTAATGAAGCAAGACTTTGGTGAGTTTTAGGGTTGTTTATTAAGTGTTATCAGCAATGTATTATAACAGCCAAGTGGCTGTAGCAAACAATTGCTACAGAAGCAAAAACTAACCACAAAAAATGACAAGTAAACTGTTAGAAAGATAGCCAATGATCAGTAGAATAATAATCTAGGTTCACAAGTAAATTTCAGCGGTAGATTAGAGAGTAATGAGTGAAAAAGAGAGTTTTCTGCAGCCCTAATGGCTGTAGCATTAAACTTATTACAGCAGCAAATTGCTTGGCTAAAAGAGGACGCCCTTAGGGCACAAGAATGCTTATAACATGTAGAAAATAATCCAACTTGAACAATTGCAATATCTCATAAATTCACGTATCCCAATGCAAGAATATTGTGTCTCCAATGCAATTTAGACTAGTGCTTAATCAAGTATATTCCACCTACAATACCAAGAACAAGCATCCAAGAGATAGCGCCTTACTTCTTCACCAATAGACAAGAGCTAGCATCACAAAGAGAGAGATAGTGCAAAATGCCCAAGTAGGGAGCAAATTTCAGCCAAGAGAGTATGTAACTCTCAAGTGAGTTGTGTTCAAATGAAATGTCACAAGGCCTTTTATTTATACAAGACCATCTAAAATTAGTTTGTCCACATATTTTAGGGTAAAACACAAATTAAGAAGGCTGACCTCCTAATTTGCCCCTTTACAAAATATAATTTGATTTTTACATAAAAAAGAAACCCTAGATGATGACATCATACCCCGTAGGGGTGATGTTTTGGCATAAAGAGCAAATCATTGAGCCTCTTGAGGGAGACATCGGGCCTCCAAAGGCCATTCCTTCATGCACTGGGGTCTTCCTTCAAGGAGCATGCCATGTCACCATCAAATCGTCCAATCACCACCAAACCCTAGCCCCCAAATGTGACTCCATGCCCTAGAAAAGGGACGTTTTGACCTTCCAAGGTCAAACGTTGGGCAAAGGGGGGCTAGGTATCATCCTTCAAGACGTCTTATCATGCCTCCAAAGGCAACGTTCACCATCTAGCTGCTCCCAAGGCGTGGGTTATGGCATCCACTCTGTGGGCTTCATGCCCCAATGAAGGCCCAAGCTAGGCTTGTTCCTCCACAAATGTCCACCAAGCAAGGTCCTACAAAGACAAGTGAATTCGTCGTCCAAGGGTCTCAAGTCAAATGTATCATGCCAAGTAAAATCACATTTAATACATGAGCCATCTAAACATGTGCATCAAATCTACCTTTTCAAATTAAACAAATGCTCAAAGACCTATTGCAATTTGTCAAATTTAGATATGGGAGGGGTGTCATAATGCCCTATTGGGTGAACCAATTCCTCAAGTAGGGGAGATTCCCAAGGACAATCCTTTCTAAGTCATGTAGTAGGTATGAGGTGGATGGGGTTAGACTTCTAGGCATGGGGTTTCGTGACATACAAGGGCTCATATTGTCTCATTTATGGGTGCCTTTGTAGAGGGTGTGTTTCCCTTCGTCCGCGATGCATGATTTTTCCAAGCCCTTTTTGCCATCTAATTTATTAGAGTGTTCCCAGGTTGAAGCTAAAGTGGGACTTCTACCTAAGCATGAAAAACATTGCCCACCTTAACTCTACCCTGGTCACACTGTGCTTCCCCAAGTTGAAGACGATGTGTGGGACTTCTACCTAAGAATGAAAAACATTGCCCACACACGCTCTACCTTTGTTGGCATGTTCAATTGGTTATTTATTTTAAGGATCCCTCAATTTTTGCGAGAAACATTTCATTGTTCTCGGGATTCCTGGGCGAGCATCTGGAAGGTTTATGATTGGCTTTTATCTTTTGCCAACTACAAGCCTCTGGGCCTTCAGCCCCTTCTTCCCATGAAATGAGGTACATGCCTTTCTTGGGTCAATAAGCCCGATAACCTAAAAGATGGGGAAACGGAAGAGAAGAAGTAATGGAAAGTGGTAAGTATGAGTAGGAACGGTACGACAACCCTTCAAGGAAAACCCCTAGTTACAACCCTTTCCCCAAGGGTGTCCACTTACTAGGAAATCATGACACTCACCAAGGTGAAATAAGGCAAAGAGCATAATTTCCAAGCAAAACGTTCCATAATCAAGAGAAGTTTTAATGCAACATATTCAAATGCCCCAAGTATTAAAGTGACACTTACCACAATATCTAACTTGTTACCTCATGGAGTAAGACCCGCTGCTTTTCGGAAGCAAGTTGGTGTGGTGGATGCCATCATGGTGAATCGAAGAAGCATAGTGGCGAAACGGGTCTCCATCTGTGTATGTGGACACTATTGGTCAATATGTCTCCCGCTAATCCATGTCTGCAACCTGAGGGCCTCAAGACATCATCTCCTTAGGTATCCCTCAAAATTTCTTCCCATGAAATGAGGTATGCCCTTCAGTCAATGTCTTATATAATCCTAAAATATGGGGAGACATAAGAGAAGAAGTAATGGAAAGTAGTAAGCATAAGTGGGGACGGTACAACAACCCTTCAAGGAAAAACCCTGGTTACAACCCTTTCCCTGTTGGTGGCCCACTTCATTTTAGAAATCATGATACTCACCAAGGTGATATAGGGAAAAGAGCATAATTCCAAGCAAAGCCCATAATCAAGAGAAGTTTTAATGCAACATATCTAAATGCCTCAAGTATTATTAAGACACTTACCACAATATCTAACTTGTTACCTCATGGAGTAAGACCCAGCTTTAAGAAGCTATTTGGTGTGGTGGATGCCATCATGGTGAATCAAAGAAGCATAGTGGCGAAACGTTCCATCCGTATGTGATACCATTGGTCGGGAATATGTCTCCTACTAATCCATGTCCATGTATGAACCCTGAGGGCCTCAAGACATCATCTCCCTAGGTATCCCACAAAATGGGGATACTGTGTCTGATCACTAAAGTTGGGTTACCCAAATGGAACACTATTTTCTTGTGGCATTAATGATGATCTACAAAAACTAAAAGTGGGGGTATTATACATTTGATGTCAACGCTTGCAATGGTGGAAATGGCATAAGAAGGCTTATAAAGGCTATGTTATCACAAATCTAGCACTTGTGCAAAGCCTTCACAGGATGCTTGACTAATGTAACATATGGAAGTTATCGCCACTCTCACCTAAGCAACTATTTCCCTCGTTTTAGTGAAGGATAGAGATCCAACACAAGGGAGGCTTCCCTAGCAACCCCAAGGGACCCTATTGCAAGCTAAGGGAAAGTCTACGTCCCCCTACATTGGTTGTTTGATTAGCTAGGGTTGAGTTAAGGGCAAGTCAAAGTGAGTAAGATAAGATAATTAAATATATGAGTGTGCAAGGTGTTATTAAGACAATTGAAGATGTTATCTAAGCTAAGAAAATGAATTAAATGCCCCGAAACACTAGCTACCAAAAGAAAAATGAAAGCTGAAATAAACTTGCAACGAAAGACTAGATGTTTAAACATGTAACAAGTTTATAACAGCAGCAATATACCAGATCTAAAATCAGCAGGAAAGTGAATGAATATATGCCAAATAATAATGAAAAGATTTGTAAACCATTCAACAATGATTGCATGAAGTAGACAGCGTTAACTATGTTAATTAAGTGCAATATGACAAGCCCTAATCGCTGAAAATACAATTATTGCAGCAATGACTATGTTAGAGATGATTCCAAACAATTAATGCAAAGCCCACTTTATAAGGCCCACTAGGTAGTTAGTATCTGTTGTCGTCCACTTTATAAGGCCCACTAGGTAGTTAGTATCTGTTGTCGTCCTTATACACACTTGCGAACGTGGAAAAAGTCTCAATCCACTTAGTGTGTCCTTGGAAGCACAATGCCTAAATCCAAACCCACTGTCACCTCGATTTGGATTTCTTTCGTCTAGGCTTACTCCTAGGGAAGCCAAGGGGGGTAGACCCTAGTTACTATATGAATTATTAGATGAATTCTAGGAGTTAATTCTAGTTTGTTAAGGCAAGGGGGAACTAGCCTATATGAGAGGCAACAATGCAATGCAAACATTTAATGAAAAGCAGCCCTTTCCCTGAGTTAACTATGACTAGTGCCTAAGGTTGGGCAATGGGGTCAATTAAATTACAACACAAACATCTAAATAAAAATGAAAGAATAACTTTACAAGTTAAATGAGATACAAAAGAGTTACAACAATGAAGAATAGCTAGATGATTCAACAATATACATAGATAATAATAATAATAATAATCTATTTTTAAGGTCACGGCCAAGCCAGCACACCAAATTGGTGTATGAGACCCCCTTGTTTGTGGGACAAGGGAACCCCCTCCGCCCAGCGATTTGACTGTTAAAGTCTACGAAGGTATACATACCCTACCCCCCTCTGGATTTGAACCTGTGACCTCTTAAGAGGAAACACATATTCTTAACCATTAGGCCCACTCACGCTGTATTACTTACAGATTTACAAAAGAAAGCAAAGATGCACTTGTTAGATTTATTACACCAATGAACTAACCACTTAATTGATTTTGCAGATATAAAGACAGATAGATCAAATATGCATTTACAACAAATACACAACTTACAACCCAAGCTTGAAATGCCCCAAAGGAGAGGTGTGCAACTTCAATGAGGGCAGCTCAAGGACTAACGCGCAACTTTAAGTGAAACAAAACTTGAAAAAGAAACCACCAATGGAGCTAATGCGCAACTTCAAAGATGAGCCGATCAACCATAAAGATACTCAATTGAAATGTAAATTGCAATAAAGATAATGCTTGAAGTAAAATTGCAGAAAAGTAAAGCACAACATAGGTTAGATTATGAACTTGAAGCTTAGGTTGTGTGAGAAAATTTTAAGGTTGAATTAAGTGAGGTGAAGCTGCAACCCTAAACTAGGTGACTTCCCCAATACTCCTACCGCTTTGGCCAAAATGATTGCTGGGTGCTCAATAAGCAAGGCAAACAAGGCCTTACCCTAGCTCCACAGGTCAACCCGAAATACTTGGGCGCTCAACAAGGGGGACACCTAGTGCCGTGAGATCATCCCTGATCTAGCATCCCAAGTAGCCTCCACAAGCCTCATTTTCAGTGGCGAAAGTTGTATCAGTAGAGGGTGCTCTAATTACTAGATTTATTGATCCTCCTAAAGCTACAAGTAGATTGATTTAGCAATTAAGATTACTTGTGTTGAAAGCTTAAGGAGATAGAGCTTAAAAATAGATAAAATAACAAGTGCTTGTAGTTCCAACTTAAAGAAAATGTACAACAAATGAAAATGCTTCCAAGAGCTTATACAAGAATGAAATAAAAGGAAATGCTTCTAACTATTGAGATATACACAATGAACTAGAAAAGAAAATAAATGAAACTAGAAGCATAAATTTAATGTCCCCCATCCCTTGATGAAGAGGTTTGGAGAGACTTAGTAGTCTAGCTATCCCCGCTGGACTATAGTCTCATGCATCATGGGGACAAAGTCAACCAGAAGTCACTTTCTAAGCACAATGTTATATTACTGAGTTGACTTTGTGTGAAAAAAGGTAACTCAACGAAAGAAAAGAAAAGGTGGAGTAAAGCTAGGAGTTAACCCTAGGGGTTAACTGTAAATTTTCAGACCCCAACCCAATTTCAATCTCGTTGATTTTTCAGCCAATGTGAAATGCCCAAATATAACAGCAAATAAAACTCGACAGAAAAATAATTTCAGGACTGAAACATGAGGAATTTGAACATCGTTTATAACGCAGAAATAAAATATCAGCAGCATATAAAACTCAGAAAATTATTGACACAGTGATTTTCGATCTAACATCAACCCTGGAAAAACCCACAAGGGGAAAACCAGTGAAAGAGGGAGTTTTTATTACTTAGGAGCTTCAGAGAAATTCTGTTACAGCATGTTCATTTCAGAAATTTAAATGACAAACTTATCTCGATAACTGTGCCAAGTCTTCACACAGGAAAATGAGCCAAACTTCTCAAAACTCTTTCCAGAATTTTATGCAATAAATTACAGGTCTGCTCCTCGATTTCTGTGCCTCCAAATGGTTGTACGATCACCTCAAAATTCGTGCCAACAGCTTCAGCAAATTTTTGGGTGCATTAATGGTTGTACGACTGCCTTGAAAACCGTGCCAAACTTTCTAGAAACACCACACAGCAACTTGCCTCAATTTATGTGCCAAGAAAGGACTGTACGAAATCCGTACGGTACGGCCCGAGTACGGTTGGTTGTCCCTCCTTGAAATCTGTGCCAAAGTACGACTGTACGAACTGATAAATCCATACTGTACGGACATAAATAAATGTTGTTCTATTTCTCGATTTCTGTGCATACAAAAGATTGTTCGGACATTGGAATTCGTGTTGTACGGCCTCCTATATATGTTGAACTCTTTGCCTTGATTTCTGTGCTAGTATTATGCCTTGGAATGTGTGCCCTAGCTCTCAGAAATGGCCTCTTTCTTGTTGCTCGAAAATGCTCTTGCTCTCTCTCTCAAAATGAAACAACTACTCAACAATGGGTGCGCCCTCCAACCCTAATCGACCTCATGAGGTAGGTGAG
>SNQJ01S0000276.1:630850-649798 GCA_010110895.2 Picea sitchensis | reverse complement strand
ATCGAGTAGGTGCCAGTTTTCACAGGAAGAACTCTTAGAGTTATGAGATAGAAGAAGAAGTGTCACAGAAAGACCTTCTCACGGTTACTAAACACCTTGCAGGCCCAGCAAGGAGTGCTCGAGCATAAGTTGCCAAGAAGGAACTTATATCCCTTCACAGAAAGAAATTTACATAACACTTAGAGTTTTGATCCACAGGAGAGCTTAGAACAGATAACACTATTGTGTGCAAATACTTTGCAAGGGATGCAGAGGTCGAGAAGACCCTTTAGAGGGCTCAGAGTAGTAGAACCTCAGTTGAGGATGAAGACCTATACAAGGAGTGCACCAGGCCAACACTCGATTGAAGTGTTGATCGACAGCCATCTGGAGGCTTGTCAAGCTCAAGGAGAGAGTGCAAGAGGACTTTGTTTCATGTCTAGAATCTTAGGATGTTGAGCAGGAGTGGGAGCATGAGTGAGGACTTATCCTAAGTCCCAAATATTAGAAGAGATAACACCTTTGTGTGCAATACCATGCAAGGAGTGCAGAGGCTAAGAAACCCTTCGAGGTTTCAGAGAGGATCAAGCTCAGGAGGAGAAGTGATTTTGTGACACAAGAAGCGCGGGCTCAAGGGAGAGCACAACTTTCATCAGATCGAGGAGTGCAGCAGGAAGAGATTTGAACCATCATATCTAGCCTAGATAGTTGATAGCCATCGGATCTAGGAAGAGATGCTCTATGTTTAACCCTCGTATGCGCGGAGGAGAGGACCTCCAAAGTCCCAAAACACTGAAGAGATCGGGACCATCCATCATTGGAGAGGACACGAGGTGGAAATCCGAGAACCATCAGGGTTTCATATACTGGAAGGTTGGAGGAACAAGAATCATGGAGTCGTTACATCATGAACTCTAGGTTCGTGAAGTCCTTAAGAAGCAAGAGTCATTGGATCAAGGAGCATATCCGTTAGATCACGGAGGAGGTAAGGCTTCGAGAAATTGGGTTTCAGAGATTCGGGAGTCTAGAGGGATAGTTACATGGTCAATGCAACTCCCGAGATCCCGAAGAGAGAAACACCAAAAGGTGGGTCCCATGCAAGCAAGCTAGAGGACATGTGACAGCAATCAAGGTTTCGGGGAAATCCCTGAAAACGAGGATTTCGGCATTCCAGGCATGGAGGGTTCAAAGGGAAATAACTCGGGATTCTTGACCCACGAGCTCCCGACAGAACATGAGTCGTCGAATACGGGAGGATCACAGTCGTTGATCTCCCTTAGGAAAGGAATACTGACATTTCAGTGCTCGGTACTTCTGTATTTTGGATACTAGGAAGTCGAAGGAGCAAGGTATTGCAATGGGAATCACAAAGTCCCGAAAAGTGAAACCCCAAAGCATTGAAGGAATAGTGTCGGTCCACGGAACAGGGTTACGTGTTTTGGCATATCGGGTTTTGGAGGATCGAGGAGGCAAGGGCTCTCGACAGTAGGACTCACGGAGTCCCAAAATCTAAAATTCCCTTTTCAAGAAAAGGTCGTGGTCGTGTCAAATTCCATGTGCAAGTAAAAACTTGCACCTTGTTCATGTTCACACAGGTGGAGGTTTCAGAGAAGGACCTGTGGATTAGGTTCGTTGGGTTCCAATGAGATCCAAAAAGAACCATTTCGGCTCTATGGATCCGATAGAAAGAATGATCCTTTGCAGACTCTGGCCTGAGGGTTAGGGATCTACATCACATTACACCCCACAACAATTTCAACCCAAGAGAATGTTGTAATGAGAGCACAACTTGAAGAGGAAGCATACCAAAAATGGTTGAATCAACCACATATTCAATTCCCACTACGTCCAGTTTCACCAATTAAGAATGACTATGACAGTAGTAGTTCTTCATAAGTTGGAAATGGAGACAATGAAAATGAGGTTGGTATGGATAATTGCTTATGGGATATTATTTCCATGGAGACAGTGTGTTGGATCATGTTGTCATTGATGCCAATGGTTTGATTATTTGGGAGATTGTTGGATCATATGTCATTAATGTAAATGGTTTGGTTTGATTGATGTCATTGATTGATGTCAACTAATCGATTGATATGATGCCCCAAGTGGAGACCAATTGATAAATATGGATCATTGATATGATGCCCTTGATGAGAATGATATATGTCCAAGTGGAAACCAATTGATAAAGATGAATCATGATTGTCTTATCATGGTTGATAAGGTGCACAAATGGATGAACTCCAAAGTGGTCCCCTTATGGTGAAATCCCTCACGGGAAGACGCTTTATGGAATGAGTTATCATAGAAGAATGGTTGGAGGACCCATGCTTGTATGTGGAATAATGAGATGAAGATCAATGAAGTTGTTGGTGAAACTATCCTATATGGATATTTCTTGTCATGCCATTTCCAATGGTATGTGGAATGTCACATAACTCCTCACGGTTTGAGATTTATGGCCTTATGAAGTTGGAGGACCCCCATATGAAGGCTTGAAGCCCCCAAGGTCAAAGAAGTAAAAGTTTTTGAAAAGAAGAAATCATTACTTAAATGATAAAGTAGAGTGAAAAAATCAATATGGATTATTTAAATGATAAAGTAAAGTGACAAAATCAAGAAGCATGGAAACGAGCGCCATCATGTGAAGAATGGCTGGAGGACCCATGCTCAGGCGGAATAAATGAGGATGAAGATCAATGGAAGTTGCTGGGTGAAACTATCCTATATGGATATTTCTTGTCATGCTTACTCTAATGGTATGTGGAATGTCAGCATAGACTCCTCAATGGCTCTGAGATTTTACATTCATGAAGTTGGAGGACCCCTACATGAAGGCTTGAAGCCCCAAGGTCATGTTGAAGTAAAAGTTTTTGAAAAGAAGAAATCATTACTTAAATGATAAAGTAGAGTGAAAAAATCAATATGGATTATTTAAATGATGTGCCAAAGACAAAACTAAGAAGGAATATCAACGATAAAGTAATGGAAGAACTTTGTATATCCATAGAAGTGGTTAACCCTAAAATAAGGAAAAAATAGGTTAAGGGACCTAGAAAAGGGCTACATAAGTAACCTAAAATGGGTTAAGTGACTCCAGAAGATGAAAAGCATAAATAAGAAGCTAGGATCTCTTGTAAAATGCATATTTTAGTGAGAATCCTTTTGTGGATAAATGGAGAGCTTGCATTATATTGTGGAGCATTGATGGAGAGAGTATATTATTGGTGGATCTCTCTTGAGCAAGGATTTCGAAGATCTATCTCTTAGGAAGAGAGAAGAAGAGGATATCATGGATGGATCAAAGTTTCGGAAATGTCGGAAATCTTGATGGAAAAAGTCTTGGATTCATAGAAACCCCTATTTTATGATGTCCACGGATGTCTCAGATAGGGTGCATGTACATCGCATTACTGCTTATATAGGGTGAGTGTACACTGGATGATCTATGTATGTGGATGTGGAGGATAAATCATGGAGATTTCTTGTTTTAAGCTTAGTGCTAAGCTCCTCGGATGATGAGGGCGGTGCTGTCCTGATCTCAATGATTCTATGGGATCAGATCTATCATTAAGACACTATTATGGTTGGCATATTGTCTTAATGGATACTATTTTGATGTGTTGTGAATGTTTAGGGTATCTTGGTATGGCTTCTATGATGTGGTTCACTTTGGTTGATTTGATTGATGGAGGGAGTAGTACTCTTTGATTCAGTGGTGACATGATGGTTATGGTATACTAGTTATTTATACATGATTGAGATAGCATCCATAGCCGACTGCTAGAGCATGAGCAAGCTGTAGAGCTTCTTGAATGTGTTGGGACCGGATCCAGGGTCAGTTTGGACAGTGGAAGACGTAAGAGAAAGTGATTGCGTGCCGTAGAGGATCCGAAAAGCATGTGAAGAAAAGAAAACCCTGGGCCTGCTTATGGGCGTGACGCTTGTTGCATTATACACCGGCCACGTTCACACGCTGGGTCAGAGTGAGCTAGGCATGTGCACACGCTGAAGTTGCACTCATCACATGTGTACCTGCTGACATATTGATATATGTTGAGGATTGCTGCCTCAACTTGGTGCTGAGGGTGTAAGTTGAGAGTCTTGCAATTATAGAGTAGGTGCTCTTGCAAAGTTGTACTCTATTCACTTGTTGCTGATAAACCCCTAAGGATAGTAGTCCACAGTAAAAAGAAAATTGTGCATATATCTTGTGGTTCTTTTATGTTCATTGTGGTGATGATTTGTTGATGATATATCAATAATATATGTTGTTGAGATTTTGCCTCGTGACATAACTAGTTGGTAAATGAAAACAATGAGAATGAATAAATGTTGAATGCTAATTGATGATTTTGTGCAAGAGGGAAGTTTTGGGAAAAGAGCCCCACACTCATTCAACCCCCTCCGAAAGTGTGGTATGTGTCCAACACAATGTTGTTAGATGAATTATGGAATGATTAGCTAGGGTACGATTCTCATATCAATGATACCATTTTTAAATCCTAAAATATACTTACACCACCCCTCTCTTTTCACTCAGTGCCCTGTCAGTCTACCCACTTTGGGACAAAATATTACTCTTACAAATGAAAGAAAAGCCTGGCATGTCAACATGTTCTTTGAAATATTGAGGTATTGACCAACAAGTTCCTTATATTTATTTTGCGAAATATTGTCACAAGATAATCAACATTAGAGATGGTTGTTTTTATAAATGTTAAATAACCATGTACATTAATTTTATTTTCCACTAACTACAAGATATTCCAAGATAAGGTTCCTTCCTAGTGATAATGTTTTTCCCCGTAGCCTAAGAGGCAAAGAAGTTGTTGAAAATATCGGGTTTTCATTATATATCATATCATGCATGTCGAATGATTGTATTCTATACAGAGGAGAGAATATGCAGAAAAAGAGATATGTTCAAAATGTGGGCATGAAAGGTACCATAAACAAAAAAAACAAGGGTAAATCACAATGGTCCTCATCATAAGATATTGAGGGACATTCTTATAATCCAAAGGATTAATAGGCTCTTTTGTTGCAAAGAATTAGCTAAGTTGCATGGATG
This sequence comes from Picea sitchensis, assembly GCA_010110895.2. Taxonomy (NCBI): domain Eukaryota; kingdom Viridiplantae; phylum Streptophyta; class Pinopsida; order Pinales; family Pinaceae; genus Picea; species Picea sitchensis. The sequence continues at coordinate 644,742 of SNQJ01S0000276.1, read as the reverse complement.
GCATGCCTCACATTGGGTATGAAGCCTGATTTATGTGAATCCTAGTAGATTCAATAGAAATGAAGCATAGATAATACATGACCAAAAAATCTAAGGATGAAGTAATAAGTCTAGGATTCAACATAGAAATGGATGGTGTGAACCCATATTAACTCCAAAACACCAACCATTATGTTTGGCCAATGGTAGTGATCAATAACGATATCCCCCCATGGTTGTCTGTAAAAAATGAAAAATCTTATGTTGGCTCTTATATCCATGGTAGAAGTAAAGAATATGGATGTCTACCTACAACCATTGGCAGGTAGATTAATTGAAAGAATTAGGGAAGGGATACATGTATACTCTATGTATCAAGACCCATTGCAACAAACAAGAATTTTACATTGTATGGTATATGTGATTTTACCAAATATGATTATCTAGGCTTAGGAGTTTCTCCTGGTAATTAATATGTTCATTGTTTTTTTATATACATAATAATATTTATTTTCATATTTTATTCGCTTTGATTGACATTCTATTTTTAAATGCTAATGTGTTATGTATACAATAATTTTGGTGTCTTGTAACCAAAGGATATCATGGATGTAAATGTTGTGGACCTTATCTAGGCTAGGTGGTCCAACCACCTATGAAATCTAATGTATGATTGCCTGAGGGTATTCCTCCTAGAAGAACACCCCTTATAGAAGAGAAACATCCTGATTTAAATGGTAAACCAAAGAATACCCAAATGCCTGCAATAATGACACTCAGCGTAATGGCTTAGAGCATATGAGAGAGAGAAGAGAAGAAATTATATAAATGTTCAATCTAAAATGAGGAGCCTATGTTCAATCATCCAAAATTGTTTGAAACCTATGTTGAGAAATTTCCCATTGGGATGAAAAGGAAATCTATATTTTATGAGCTCCCATATTGGGAGAATCTTCAGATTGTCCACTTACTAGATCCCATGTATATATTTAAAAATGTTTCATATTCTTTATGGAGGAACATATCATCGAAAGAAAGTGACACATTGGTTGTGAGGAGAGATCTTATTTCTTAAAAAACTAAAAAGAAACATTTTCCAAGACAAGAAAGTAGAGGAGAGGTCGGTCCCTCTTGGTCTTTCAAATAAGGTGATGTCCCATGCATTTTGAAGAAATAAGATATTTATTTGGAAAAGGAAGTTATACTGGGTGTGAAGGTGCCTTGTTTTTATGGGTCTTCCCTACGATGTTGCTTCACTATGCATCAATAACATTTTTCATGGTTGAAATCAGATGACCATTTGAACCTTCTAAAGGTACGATGTATGTCAAAAATATGATTTTATTATTTGTAATTTTTATTTTTATGCCATGGGATAAAACATAATTAATTTGTTATGTGTTTACTTTGTAGTGTCATTATCCTCTACTCGTGTTTGGGTGTGTGAACCTTGACTTCCCCCATGACATAAGGTGTGCCATACCTAAATTATATGAATTTTTATGTTAGATCACATCAAAGGAGATTCATATGGCTAGCATTCCACAGTAGCATCAAGAGATAGCTAAGATTTTTTGTATGTTTGAGAAGGAACTACCATCTGGTTTCATGGACTTGCAAGTTCATCTTATAATTCTCCTAGTAGATGAGGCTGAATTATTCACGGTGGTTTCCTATCGTTGGATGTTGTTTTTAGAGAGGTACATGAAGAAATTGAAAGGATTTGTTCGTCAAAGGAAAAAACGTAAGGGGTCTATGGCATAGAGGTACATATAATATAAGTCTTTGTATTATGCCAATGAGTACATCAAGAAGATTGAAAACACACTAGGTGCATTTATTTGGGACGACGAAAGAGCTGGAGATAAAATATAAGGGGATCTTCTCCAAATGAATGGAAAAGGGCTCTTGATAAATAGTAAGTGACTTATCGTTTTCAAAATTCCTACATAGTAACTATTCACACTGAACTTCATAATGTATATTTTCATGATATCATATGTACTATATGTTGGTTTGATTTCATGAATACATAATCTAATTTACAAACAGATTCCATCAATAAATTAATTCTTTACAATTCATACGGAACACAGTCATGGGTCGGATTTTACGAACAGAAGAGGAGGAAATGGGAAAGTGACAGGAAATAATTCATATGGTTGAATGGTAGAAGAATTCATTATCGTGATCATTTAAAAGAAAATATTCCAATGATATGCTGCAAAAATCGGGTTGTTGACCAAGCTAGAGAGAAATATGTTGCATCTGGTCATTGCCTGTGTGAAGAAGAGGATGCACTAAACATAGGCATTAGTTGCAACAACTCAATAATAATCGTTTTGTGTACACAATTTTTCACTTTGTAATGCACATTTGAATTGTAAGTAAATATATATTATTTTATGTTTTAATGGTCAATTTATTAGACACATATTGACACTGTGATTTGTTCCTTTTTTATATGTGCATTTGTTGTCATCTATGTGGTCATATGTTCAGAATTTTCTCACTGAGGATGCCAGTCATGGACACCTGACACAATATTGTGGAGTGGAAGCCAAGTTGAAGAAATATAGGTGTGCTAGTGAACGCAATCAAAACACCATACAAGGGAAGTTAGTTACATGGAAAAGATACAAGAGATCATTCGAGTGGACTTCTCTTCTTTCCAATGTGTTATTTTTAGGTGCAAGTGGTAGCCTTTGATAAGAATAATGTAAAGGAAGATCATTATAGTGGGATGTTATGCATCAACTCTAAAAATATGTGGGTTGAAGCTAAGGAGCCTTATGTTTTCCCAAAACACTGAAACCAAGTGTTTTTTTACCCAAATGTGTTGGATAGGGTTGGTTTGTATTAAGACATGACACTATATCAAAACATTTTTTGAGAACGTCAATGTTATCATGCAAAGCGAGGAAGATAATAAGGGTGATGACAACAAAGAGTGATATGTACATGTTTTATTTCATCTTTAATATTGTTGTTGTATATTTTTGTTATATTATTTATTTCACTAATTATATTGGTTTTGATTCATCTTATGATAGAGGAATTGTTAACTTAATTATAACAAATCTTTGAACAATTTTAGCTGGTTAACAGTCAGTTTGATGTGTAATGTGTTTTTCTTTCAAATTATTTGTGATTTCATGGAATGTTTTTTATTTGAACATATTTATATGTCGTTTCCTATATTTAAAAAAGTTTCATCTTCTTTAAGTATTTCCAATTGTGAAATATTGAAAAATGTTAAATGTCCAATTAAACTTTTAGTGGGATAGGAAATTCTACATTTTATGTTGATATAATTAGATGTAATGATATGGCTGATATGTATGTTCAATAATACAACATTGTTTGGGGATATGTTAACATAATTATTTAAAAACTCAGTTTATGTTCATTTATTTTGTAGATTTAAAAGTAAGATTAACAAAAAAAGTGGTTTATAATTAAAAAATTAAATTTATAGCATGATTTTGCGATAAGTTGGATTTTAGCTAAACTAGTGTTTGTTAGTTTACGTACTTTTATCATTGCTTTTGAAAATATTTATAAAATTATGCCCCCATTGTTGAGTAAAACCACAATTAATGAAGTAATATTTTAAAATTTGATACCAATCAACTTACCAAATAATGACAAAAATAACAATAGGAAGATTTGTATCCATAAAATTTTAAAGTCAATAGAATGCTTATCATTGGAGATCATCACCTTTTATAATAACAATTTTTAGTGTAGAAGAGTCTATTAAAAAGAGTAATTAGTACAATGGAAAATAATATGTATTCATATGTAATTTGGTTTTTGAAAAAAAAAATAGTTAGAATGAATATGTATAATGAACTATATATGCAATTATAGTTTCAACCATATTCGACATTGTAATTTATAAAAATAAACATGATGATGATAACCATATTTTAAGAAACATAAACAACATTTATATTTTCTAGCTAACATTCTCTAATTATATATACCTCTAGCACATATAAAAAGCATTAATTAGTTAGCACGCATATCTAATAATTTAATAGGGAATCATCATTGTGATCACATATAACAAAAGACAAGCATTTTGTAATATCATCATCACACACATCTCAGAAGAATCATTTAACATACACATATATCAATCACATTTAACATCTAAAACTAACTTGACCTAACAATATACACATCAACATCAACATATAAATTAAGTACATCATCAACCTGATCAATAGAAAAAAGACACCATATATATATATATATATATATATATATATATATATATAATGGACAAGTCAAATAACTACTATAACATATCTGGTCCAGCTGATGGCATAATCTGCATATCTACAATAGTAGTGGAGGCCTAGTCTATAGTGGAAGATGATGGATGTTTAATAAGTCTTGCCTGCTCAACTAGGTGAGGTGAAAGAGGAGGATGGGGAATATGTCTTGCATGGTAATATAGGTGAGGTGAAAGAGGAGGATGAGGAATGTGTACGACATGCTCATATAGGTTAGGTGAAAGAGGAGGATGAAGAATAGGTCTGACATGCTCATCTAGGTGAGGTAAAAGAGGAGGATGAGAAATATGTGTTTCCACCTCATGATCTAGATGATGTGAAGGATAATGAGGAGGATGTGGAGAAGGATGATCACGAACACCCTCATCAATCAATGGGGTACTTGAAAAATGGGTCGTAATGGAAGAAGAGTTGTGCATATCATCATAAGCACTCCTCGTTGCTAATAGCCTGGAAGCTTCGACGATATGATGCATACGAGGCATCAAATCATGCGACATCTCCCTCCAAATATCCAAGAGCATAGGATCCACCTTGATGTATCGCATCAGGGCAGGGAAGACTCCCACCTCATTCAAAAGTGCAGAGAGTCAGTTGCCCAACTCCAACCTGAATTTGATATCGGGCCTACGCCGCATGTCATTGGGAATCTGCACCCGAGGACCCTAAATTGTTGTGGACTCATGCATCATCTCCTCATCTTAATATATTAGGGGAGGAGGCATGTCCCCAATTAAAGTTCCAATATCTGCAATATATATAGTACAGAACAGTAATTACATAGTTAATTCATTAAAAAAATTAATAAAACAAGTTAAAGAACATGTTAGAATTAATTTTATTCTAATTAAGTAAGACAATAAAATGAAACTATATTAATTTAAACAAAACACTAATATTACCTCTATATTTTAGTGGCTCATTTGTTGTGAAGAGGATATTTAGACATCCTTGTGAATCCAAACCCACCTAAGGACACGACACCATGATGAACATGTGATCTTCCGCACTGCCTAGTATTCCTAGTGCGTATGCCGCAATCTTGGCTCGAAACTCTGTTTGGCCCCTCTTGGGAATCATTTCCCCCCACATGCGCATCTACACATGATTCCTCATCCTAGGAGGCTGATGGAAAACATTCAATCTCGTCCTTGGAAACCTCTCAAAAAATAAGCAAAACAACTTTGAGGGAAATGGGAATTTCGAACTCCCACATATCCTAGCCCGATATTTGTCAAGCGCTATACAAAATTGTCGTAAAAAATTGGCATACCATATAATAAACCATTGTCGTTGTACCAATGAATCAACATAATAAAAAAGAGTGTAGCTAATGCACTTCCCATCACTGGTAAAATGGGTTATGGTAGTCACTAAGACTGAGAGGCACCTAACCTCCTCTGCACCAAAAGAGGCAATATTCAGCTATCGTACAGACACATGAAAATCAGTTGGGGATAGTACCTCAACCTCAATATATCATTGATATTACATGAGCTGATTCTTGATGGAAACACCTATTGGAACATATGGGAACTGGGGAAGATGCTCCCCTCTCCTGGATAGCCCAATGATAAAGTAAATTTTCTCCTGAGTGGGATGGTACCACTGATCTAGAACCAAACGGAAATCCCGTCGATGGAAATCCCATCGAAGGATCATATGAGCCAAAAATCCAAAGTACCCCTTAAGGGATGTAGCCTCCTCATAGTACTTAAGGAGGCCTACATCCCTTAAGAGAGCATGATTTGTTGGAGTAATAGGATGAGGGTACAAATCTCTCTCCGTATACCTCACCTCCCATTCTCGTACAAAATTGTACAATTCAACCCTCTGTTGTTGTTTCTCTCTCTTCTCATGTATTTCATGATTAACATATGAAATACATTAGCCTCACTCATACATAAAACATTAAAAAAAATATGTTGAATGGTAAATTTATCTATAAATAAAGAAAAATAACTTCCTCGAAAAATAAGATGATTGCATTAATGGTGCACCAAAAAAAGGTGACGCACCGTCTGTGGTGTGCCCATAGATATTGTGAAAATGGTGACTGTTGCATTAGTGTAAAATAACACACCAAACAAAATATGTTCTACCGTGTTATGCAGTGCGTTGGAAAATGGTACCGCACCGAGCTACTACACTACAACACATATGCCCCGGTGCGTTACTTTTATTATACTCACCGCTTAAACCAAAAAAAAAATTAAAATATTAAAGAAGGGAAATAATTTTTTAGAATTAGGAAAAAACGTGGTGCATATATGTTCATTAGATGCATCGATGCATTTAACTAACATAATCGCACCGTCACATAAAATTTAACAAATTTTCGAGTATGGAACTTATTACGGTGTGTTCTAGACGTTACTATCACACTACATATGATGCCACCAAAAAAATTACCCGGTGCACCACAACACAATGTGACATTTATCAGTGGTTCATTTGGTAAATTTGAATTCCCCATTGCACATGTTTACCAATGCACTACATAAAAATATATCTGATAAGGCGGTGCACTATGTACTTTAACATCTCGATGCGTCATATGTACTTTGACGCACTACCCTGCCTTTTTTTTTATGTTTACCAATGCACCACCGAGAAATGTAACAAGTTACATGGTGTGCCGTGTAAATTTATAGGTCGCACCATACGCAGTTCCAGCCAAGAGCCTCAAATGCACCGCGCAGATTTTTTTATTTTCTTTTTTTGACACTTAAAATTTCACTCAATTTTAAATTTTAATCCAGTGAAAACTTAAGTTATGAAGAAACAAGGACATTACCTGGACATTTTGTCATCGGGGAGGCATGGTTGCGACCTACTCAAAAAAACTAAATTTTCCCACCATTTGGAAAAATTTGAAATTCATGCACCGAGCAAAAGATGAAAGGAATGCAACCAAGGAAATCACCAATGAAAGGGTGCTTCAGATAGGCAAAGATTGCACCAATGCTTTTGAGTTGTACAACACTGAAAATGGTAAAAACGATTTTTACCATCAGTGATGTTTTTTAATAAAACCATGTTTCGTTGTGCCTGATGCACAATCACACCAATCCATACACATTTAATAAGAAAGCCAGATATATTTAAAATAAAAACATCCCTAGCACGATGTACGAGTTTTGGGTATGCATCGGTGCATATACTACTCCATAGCGCATCGTCGTAAGTTTTTTGTAAAACTACAATAGTGCAAAAAAAATTGTTTAAGCATGACACGGCGTGGTATAATAATAGATGCCCTATTCCGCTCGGATTTACAGAGTGTACCGTCTAAATTTGGAGATTAGCATTAACACGATGCTTCATATTGGAGCATTGTTGCACACCAGTGCACATGATAAAATTGAGTGCACCGATATATATTTGTTGACCCAATCCTACATGGTCGCGTAAATGTTTTTTATTTAATCATATGACAGTGCGCTCTACTAATAGCGCATCGGTGCTTCCAATGTTACATTATGCACCATATATTATTAAAATAATGCTATTATGGTCCGTTATTATTTCCCTGTGTGTCCTTATTTCTGTAATGCACCGGATAATATTGTTCTTTATATGAAATAACCCTGCTACAGTGCGTTAGTTTTGAGGGAACCAATGAGCCTATTGTAGAAAATGCATCGGTGTGTTATGTACTTATAAAATCACTAGCGTAAAAACATCCATGAAAACCTCTAGCCACTGTTAAGCCCTAATATTGGCTCATTACCCCTTAAATGGGGCATATTACATTAGTAATGTTATTTTATTTATGTCGTCTTTATTCCATTAGTTGTAATTATACCTCCTAGTCTCCTATATATACCAAGGAGACATTTTCATTTGGAATCATCTTGGAATTGTACATTTGTGTGGGCATAAGGAGCTTTTCCCCTCGAAGAGGCTTATTATCTGAATTTCTCTCTTTTTCAAGGCATTGAGTACTTATTCTGAGGTTTTTATATGATATATTGATATTTGGTTCTTAACATATGGTTTCAGAGCTCAAGGTCTTCGGGTTTCACTGCTACATTTGAGACACCTTGTAATTTTCTCTATAAATATTTTTCTGCAAAGTTTCATAAGGAACGGCTTGGAGGATATTTAGTAGATGGATCAAGGTACGTTGGGTTAAAATTTTAGCTCCTGAGGCCTTATAATTTCAGAGATACAACCTATGCAACATAGGGTTTTGGAATCATCCTGAACTGAGTCATTGTGGAATTTTCGCTATAAAATGTTTTCTCTAACAATTCAGAACCTAAAATATAGAAGATATTCACAGAAATTAGTAAGGTATATGTGGTAAAATTTTCAACTTCTGGGTCATCTTAAATTTGTAGATACACGATGTGGAAGATAGGGTATCTGACTAGTCTCAATACGGTGTTCCAGGTAAAACAATCATAACTTATTCCTAGAGTATCCAAATTGAGTGAGACTGGTTGAATTGGATAGTGGATAGTCTTTAGTATTTCTGGTACAAGTTTAAGAATTTTATATCAATTATTTTGTGTAGGGCACACTATACAAGTGACATCAACTGGAAAGGCCAAAAATCAGCAAGTTGTGGGGAAGTTAACGTAAATTCCACTTGGCACATCCAATTTTGATCAGACCTATGGAATTGTAGAGAAGAAATATTAGATAACTATAAAAAATAAAGTTTCATACCCAGAGCCAAAACTTTGGAGATACAGCAAAAGAAAAAATTGTCTAGTAGAACCACCTAAAAATCAAGGTTCAAAAGTGATACTTGGCCAACATGCCACTATTGTTGGGAAAAACTCCCTATGGAATAGCAAATAGAGTTCAGACTTTGCATGTAGATATAACTGAAGAGAAATTACTTTCTACCTTCATCCTTAGATTTAAATCCCCTTTTCTTAGTAAATGCATGGAAAGATCAACCTACCTCGTTCCAGACGTTTGATGTCGATCCTCCGTTGTGCTTGATTACTTGTTCACAATACTCCTTCCAAGGCTGACCTGCATCCAAGACAAGCAACAACTATGCATGCATACTACTTATATACTAATGGGTTAGAAATCCAAAACATGTACTAATCAAACCATAAAAAGTTTATGAATTGGGACGGGAAAAGTACTTTCTTTATTACTTTGAATGAGTTAACTTACAAAAAGTTGAGACCGGCCACCGCTCCGCGAACCTGATCCTGGTCTCCTCTTCTTCTGTCCTTAAACTACTTTTCTTTGAATCTTCTTTGGCACAAGGAAAGGCTAAAGGGTTGGGATAATGGGAATACGTAAATGGGTAGGGTTTCTTTGCTATATTTTTTCCCCTTCCAAATGGGACCCATACCCCTTCTTTTATAGGCTAGATGGAGCTAGGTATTTGGACAAACCCTCGTCCATGCATGGCTGGGAGTTTCAGTTAAATCACCCATATCTTTTTGTTCCATCGGAAACTTTCCTTTTTTCATGCTTTTGTAGGTACACATGGGCTGTTTTGAGTCAGCCAGCGTGTACATGCATGCAATAATGGGTTAGGGCATGTGGGACTTTAGAAAAGAGGATTTTCAGAGAGTTGTTCAATAGTGCTTTGGCAAAGAAGAGATATGAGTTGGCATGATGCCAGGTAAGCATGTGTGGTGCAATTTAGGGTTATAACAGATACCCCCTAATGTGCCAGGTCAGAAGAGCATCTGATGGAAAAAATACATTACCAATCTTTACTGATGTGTTGAACGATTGAGCCCAAGGATCAGGAACCGAGAGGTGTCGTGTGCAAAAATAACAAATGTGTCACCGAGGCGGGCATACCCATGCTCAGGATAAAATAGAACCATGGATACCACTCAAATACACTGTAGATCCATGTCAAATAACTATAAAGAGTAGCTGCGAACAATACACAGTGGTGCTACATCTCAAAATCAGAAAGATATACATATAGAGTATCCATCTTCCAGAAGTTGATTCGGCCTGATTGTTGGAGATAAGATCTTCAGAGCTCGAGAAACAACTTCAAAATATTCAAAACTTGGGTAGGAGTGTAATATGAGTGTACGACTGCACTACCTAGAGGTCTTTGATGGCTCATCAGTCATGGACTTGATAATCGTGATGATTAGAATGAAGGATTCAATGATTTCAAACAAGGACTTGATTGGGTGTTCAGGATGGTCAGGAATGAGGACAAGAGACATATTGCAGAGGGGCCAACTCAAGATGGGTGACAAACTTCCCTTGGATAAGAGCACGACAAATAATGAGACTCAGGCAGCATGTATGTTAATCATAATTCTACGAAGTAGGAGGCAATGCAAACTCTCCATATGTTTGGAAGGATAACCAAACGGTGGAGGACACAACTCTATATAGCAAGAAAATCTTCCTAAGGTCGTACTACATCCCATAGTATGATGAACAAACAAACAGATGTGTTTTATCCAAGGGTGACTCATTATGCTACCAATAAAGAAAATACTTTTCCCTTCCTCTTTTTGGGGTATATTTGATTTTTTTTGTTCCTTTTAGTAATTGTGGAAAAAGAATAAAGGAATATTACGTTACAATGGAGGAATGAGTAATGAAAACATACAAGTTCAAGGCACAAAGACAAGACTGATGTTCTAGTAAAATGATACTCGGGAAAAATCCTCCAGTGGACAAAGGTGTTAAGCCATAGAAGCAAACTGTCACAAGGCTGGTGTATAAGGTATGCAAATGCGGTTAATAAAACACACAATGGTAACGTCCTTCGATGTAAGTTTAACGAGCCCACAGAAGGTAAGATCGGTTGTTTTTCATATTTAGAGAGTTTGAAAAAACATAAAAGGAGACTCCATTGGGGTACCTTTTTCGAACATAGTGTAGTCGGTTCGAAAAAGGGTAAACTAGCACCGAGTAGACGTCGATTCAAAACCATTTTAACGAGTGTGACAAGGACAAGATCACTCGGCTATTTTTTCATTTTGAAGGAGTTTGAAAAAAGCTTAACTATGGACTCCGTCAGGAATGTTCTTCTAGACCAATTTAACGAGTGTGAAAGAATAAGATCACTCGACAATATTTTCAATTTTAGGGAGTCTGAAAAGAACTTAACTATGGACTCCATGGGGGTTCCTTCTTTGTAAGTTTAGTCTCTCAAGCCTGAAAAAGGGAGAAAATTATACCTAAGAGTACTCTTCTATAGAGCTGAAATTCCATAGAGTATAACTTTGTTCGTACAGTTGACCATCTGGACCGAAAAAGGGGTAAACTACCGCTGGACAGATGTGACTTCAAATTTCAGTTTAACGAGCGTGAAAGGCCACAAGATTGCTCGACAATCTTTTCATGTTTATAGGGTCTGAAAAGGGCTTAAAAGGAGACCCATTATTTTTTGGGAGTCGTGAGGTTAAGACCAAGAGAGAAGAAGAATCATGCAAATGAGACTCAAACTCATATTCAGGAAAGGATATGAGGACTCCCAAGCCTACAGTGTTTTAGAGACGGCATGGACACCATAATGCAACCAGGACCTACCTAGGGCATCCATGTTCTGGTAGGCTCTACCGCCAAGTTGTAACACTTCTAAAGACGATATGACGGTTCTATGTCACAACTTGATGGGATCGATCCTATGGAAGACAAAAAAGGCAACGAGGCACAAAAGTCAGGGTAATAACCTAACCTATATGCTCAAGTTGATTCTTGGAAAAAAAAAATCATGGACCGTCAAAATTTTCTCAAAACTCAAAAAAAGTGTCCCAATACCTGATCAAATCCCTCCCAAATAACTCATGAACCACTCTAAATGGTTTTTGGTATAATGAAACTGATAAGTGAAGCCAAAAAAGTGACAAAAAGAGGCCAAAAAGTCTATAAATAGAAGCTGGCAGCTCATTATCACCATTGTTGATTTGGAAATTGACTCTAGAGCCAAAAGACCCCATTTGACAAAAACGGTGATTCCGCGAGCTATAGTGGATGAAACAAACTTTTGCTTTGACCAAGTAAGTACAAACTCCCCTAACTAGCTATTCAATTCTTCAATTTTTCTTTTTCTTTCATTTTTGGGGTGGGCGTCGACCTTTAAAAGGTCAGCCCTAGGTACATGCAGGCTGTCTCTGGACAGGTCGCATGTACACTCAGGCAAAGTAAAGTCTGCCTGCATGTACACTCGGCAGAGTAAAGTCTGCCCGCGTGTACACACGACTATCACCTCTACAGCTCGTGTGTACCCCCCTTTTATAGCAAAAAAGGAAATAAAGAGAAAGAACTAACCCTCCTGAACTTTGTTGTGTTGGCAGGATGTATATCCAGTGGAGGGAAAGGGAGCATGAAGCAATTAGTAAATTGGTCGCGGGAGATCCGAATGTCGTGGCCGTGTTGATGCAATGTGGTTTACTTAAGTTCTTCCTGTGTCCATTTATGCGAGCGCAACCAAGGATACTGAATGCCTTGATTGATTACTGGCACCCTGATGTAGAGGCCTTCATGCTAGAGGGGCAATCACTGGTGTCCACCACCGAGGATATCTACTTTTTGACTGGCCTCTCAAGGAGATGGGAACCATTCAATTTCAGGACGTTCCCTGCGGGACCGCATAACATAGCGAAACTGATTGCCGAGCACTATGAGGTTGGGACAAACCGTGTGAGCTCCCAGGTGCCCATTAGTAAGATCACTAACCTATCACTGCAGGTGATATTATTACTGATTGGGTGGATTACCGGTTCAACAGCCTTTCATCAGGTGTCTCATGCACAGATGAACTGTGCTATCCAGTGCTTGAATGCACAGATATTTTAATGGAGTACCACACTACTTGAGTGTATGAAGAGGCAATTGACAGATTGCCGACAGTAGACACATAGGAACTTCAGGTTCGGGACTATTCTATGTGCATTCTTTTTTGAGAGAGTTCTGAGTTTCAGTCCTTGGGTAGCAGTATGTGGACATTAGGCTTCGTTTCCTGCACTGTGTAGATGGGCCATATTGATGCCATGACAGGGTGGTGGAAGGACAAATGAGTCCTTTGACAATGACTATTTTGCCTGGCTATCACGGCTAATCCCCATGATTGAGGATTACCCATATGCAGGGATAGATTTCTCGAGAGATCCTGAGATACTTGTGCCTCCTGGTGAGGAGCGAGGGGAGATGGGTAAGTCTCTACCTTTGTATTTTATATTTTTTGTATATGTAATTTTTATGTCATTTTTGTTATATATATCATTTTTGTTATATATATCATTTTTTTTATATGCTAGAGTATTTGATGGGTATACGTTTGTTGCATGCAGATGTGGGACCCGTGCAACGTGCCGATTATGCACAGAACAGGCGTCATCCTCGGCCAAAAGCTGTAGCTGCTGCTGGGGGACCAGCAGTAGAAGGGAACCTCCCAACTGGGGAGGCTAAGAGGGTCCTTAGACGAGTTGATCGGAAATTCACTGCACTCACTTGCACAGTCCCGATGGCAGAGATAGAGGACCTACCGCCATCCATGCAGCCTCATGTAGTGGGGTCGCCTCGGACATGGGTTCGATTGTTTAGGTGTTTAGCCCATGCTATGGACTATTATAATAGGGCCCATAGGCCCTGAACCTATTTAGACTTTTTACGTGCCACGAGCACTACTTGTATATATTTTTT
>SNQJ01S0000276.1:619727-630800 GCA_010110895.2 Picea sitchensis | reverse complement strand
AGAGGGTCCTTAGACGAGTTGATCGGAAATTCACTGCACTCACTTGCACAGTCCCGATGGCAGAGATAGAGGACCTACCGCCATCCATGCAGCCTCATGTAGTGGGGTCGCCTCGGACATGGGTTCGATTGTTTAGGTGTTTATCCCATGCTATGGACTATTATAATAGGGCCCATAGGCCCTGAACCTATTTAGACTTTTTACGTGCCACGAGCACTACTTGTATATATTTTTTGAGGGCATAAGCCCTGTGACTCGTCATTGGTCCTATTTTTTAGGCGCTTGTGTCCATCTATGTACTCTGGTTACTTTATGATGTTATATATGATTTTTTTTTATCTTTTGTGTCTTATGGATCACATGTGAAAAAAATGTATTTACATGTTGATGTCAATGTTCTTTTATATGTGTGCAAGATGCCAATCTAAAATTTGATTAGCTAGAGTATCTGTAAGTTGGTTTAATCTCCTAGGAACATGAAAATATGTAATATAATCAAAGCTTCGTTCTAAGAGACGTACCCTAAGGAATCGTCGGTGTAACGATGGATCATGAACCCGGTATACTCTATTTAGTTGAGACACAATCAGTTGAGCGTTGAGATAGACCCGGAGATGAGAGATACCCAATGACAAGGCGTCACAAAGAAAATCAATAATTTCCCTATACTCGACGACATTATTTGTGGTGTCACCTAAGCATATACCTTCGGAAGATAACAACTGGCCCTGAGGAGTAAAGATTACCCAATCTGCAGAGGCAAGCCTCCAAGTGTGTCGACTAGCACCGTCTGCATACCCAACGAACACCTCAAAATCCCTTGACATCTACCATATTGATGAAAGATAACATCAATGACATGTCCATAACACTTAAAAGAAACTAAAAAGTAATAGTACAAAGACTATACATATGTTACAAAAAGTTACCCACAGTGACCAGCCTATGAGTAATACTTCTTGAGGTAGAGCCCATTTCTAGGCTCCGCCAAAGCATTCCCTTCAAAGTCAACCAAATGATAAGTGACATTTTTTAATACCTCTTTTATGATGAAGGGTTCAAACCACATGGGTTTGAATTTTCCTGCCCCCAGGGGGTCCTTATCTTGGTCATAGACCGGGACAAGGTCGCCTTCAGAGAAAATCCAAGGACGAACGAACCTATCATACTGACACTTGACCTTATGTCTGTAATCCTCGTTGTCCAGGGCCGCATCACGATGCTGTTCATTGAGCTGCTCAAGGTGTACTAACCATTCTTCAAGTGGAGAAGTGTCTGGCAATAATTGTACTGCCAATTTTAGAGATGGGATCTGACATTCGATGGGAAAGACTGCCTCCAGCCCATAAACGAGTTGAAAAGGTGAGAAACTGGTTGTAGTCTTAACAGATGTTCGGTAAGCCCATAATGCCGAGTATAACATCAAATTCCAATTTGACTTGGCTAAGTTGATAGTTCATTGTAAAATAGTCTTAAGAGTTTTATTTACATCTTCCACCTACCCATTGGCTTGGGGGTAGTAGGGTGATGAATGCTCTTGCTGTAACCCAAGATTTGATGTTAATTTTGCCATCATTTGGTTCTGAAAGTGACTGCCATGGTCAGTAACAATCTCTCTCGAGACACCAAACCTTGCTATGATCTGGTTGAATAAAAAGAGAGTTGCAGTCTCTCCATCATCTTTAAATGTTGGCATAGCTTCGACCCACTTAGTGAAGTAGTCGACAGCTAAAATGATATAGCCATGCCCCCTTGCTGAAGGGGGGTTACAAGTAGTGTAATCAATCCCCCCTTTGGTGAAGGGACCAACTGTGATGACAGGAAATATGGGAGCGGGATGTGCCCTCATCTTCCGAGAGAAGATTTGGCATGGATGGCACTTCTTGACTGATTCGATACAATCTTTGATAAGTGCCGGCCAGAAGTAACCTGCTTGTAGAATATTTTGGGTTGTTGCCAACCCAGACAAATGACCGCCACAAGCTCTGGTATGGAAATCGTTGAGCACGATGACTGCCTCCTCATGTTTAAGACATCGACGTAAGATGTATTCTACACCTCTCTGATACAACGTATCATCGAGTATCAGATAATTCTTAGCCTGATGGTGTATACACCGACGGTCGTCACAAGAAGTAGAAGTTGGGCACTTCAATGTCTAGAGATAGATAAGTATATCTCCGTACCAGGGATCTGAAGATGTGATCAAAAACATATCTCCCCTGATAAGTGATTCTTCAGGCACAACGTCACCTGACTCAACCAGAAGTTATAAAATAAGTTATGCAAAGACCAATGACTTTTTGGACTTCGCTGAAATGAATTCTAAGTCAAACTCTTGGAGGATGGCTATCCATCTACTTATTTTTCCGCCTATAAACCGTCGTGTCAACATATACTAGAATGGATTTACGACAGTAGTGACGGTGGTCTTGCGAAACAGAACATAATGTCGGAACCGTTGGACAGCATGAACTGTTGCCAACGCAAGTTTTTCGATATGAGAATAATTGAGCTCCAGTCCTACGAGGCCTCGGCTCAGGTAATAGATAACGTATTCGGAGAAAAAATCATCTTCCTGAACTAAAACCATGCTAATGGTAGACTCTACGGCAGCCAGATATAATAAGAAATCTTTGTTATAGTTAGGTTTGTCGTAGCAGAGGTGTAGTTGTGAGGGCGTGTTTTAATGTGTCGAAAGAGCACTGAGTGTCTTCATCCCAGAAAAAAGGAACGTCTTTATTTAGTAAACTCATAAATCCCTTGGTGATT
The DNA here is from genome assembly GCA_010110895.2 of Picea sitchensis. Lineage (NCBI taxonomy): Eukaryota > Viridiplantae > Streptophyta > Pinopsida > Pinales > Pinaceae > Picea > Picea sitchensis. Next base: position 628,028 of record SNQJ01S0000276.1, on the reverse strand, counting down.
TCAACATATTTGGCGATGAAGGATCGTAAAAGGTTCGGCTTTCCTTGTAGACTCTAAAGTTGTATAATTGTGCGTGGGGGGGGCAACTGGATTATTGCCTCCACCTTGAGAGGATCGACCATGATCCTTGTTTTTGATACGATGAAACCTAACAAACGTCCCGACGTTACGCAAAAAATGCACTTTTTTGGATTCAAGCGAATCCTAAAGTAGCGACAGCGTTCGAAGATTAGTCTAAGGTGTGTGGGATGATCCGTTCTCTTGCGAGATCAGGATGCTAAATCATCTAGGTAGGCCTCAACTATATGCTTGAGATCATGAAAGAAAAAGACATGGCCCGCTGGAATGTGGCTCCAACATTTTTAAGACCAAAAGGCATCTTACGATATGCGAACGTACCCTAAGGACAGATGAATGTCGTTTTGTGTTGGTCCTTGGGTTTGATTTGGATTTGATTATATCTCGAAAAACCATCCATGAAAGAAAAGGCTTCGCAACTAGCACATTCATCAATGATCTGGTTAATGAATGGTGTTGGAAAATTATCTTTGCGACATGCCTTGTTCAAATTATAGAAATCGGTACATACACGAATCGTGCCTTGTTTTTTATTGAATGGCATAGGATTTGACACCCATTGAGTCAAATGGATAGGATAGATAAAACCTGCCTTTAGAAATTTCTCAACCTCAATCTTGATGGCTGTCGCTTTCTTAGGATTAACTGGACGAAGTTTCTGTTGAATAGGCTTGGCATCAGGATACGTTGTGATTTCATGTTCAACTATTTTTGGATCGATACCTGGCATTTCCTCATAGGACCAGGCAAAAACGTCGCAGAATTCTTTGAAAATATTCGTGTAGATTTGAATCTCTTTGGGGGAGCAATCCGCTCCGATGAAGACGTTCTCTACGACACCAGGGTTTCGGGAGATGTTGATTGGTATAGTTTCAGCGATAGTTTCCATATTGCCCTCAGCATAAATTTCATGTGTAACCAAGAGATTAATGGGACGCGACTAATCTCCCATCATGGTCGCGGTGAATTCTCCCGCTTCGATTTGTCTTAACTTTGGGAGAAAATATGATATGTGATGAAGATCTTCCCAAGGTTTGTCTGGACTAGTCATTGCTTTGATTACTGCTTCATCAGAAGGCAAGACTAAGTCTAACGAATCAATGTTAGCGAGAGAACCCTGAGCCCAAATAGGATCTAAGAGTGGATCTAACTCTTGTTCAGGAGTCGGATTAGGGTTAGTTGAATCTTGTTGGACTAGAGAGTATGCTACTTCAGTGGTAGACAAGGGCATAGACATGCCTGGGTTCCCTAACTCATCCATCGTGGTCGATGGGGAAGGAAGAATCCATGGATCCTCGAAGTAAGTCATGTGAAACAACAAAACTTGAAAAATATCAACCTTATGGTGATTAGATATAAATTTGATATCACCTTGAGGAGGTGGGTAATCGAAGGTACCCATCAAGGATGGGCACAAACCAACTTCTACGTTAATGACACCTGGTTGAGGATTACCAATCATCGGGACTGTGGATGCCCCCAAAGCTGGGTCAGGTCTGGAGAAAGACAATTGGTCAATGGTCACTATCCGGCCCTCGTGTGAAACAACAAGACCCGGAAAACTGTGGCGACCACAGCTTGCATAACATAAGTCCAACTCCGTCCTAACAAGAGGTTATAGTCGAGGGGAGCATCAACTACCTCTACCTCGACGCACATGATTTTCCCTCCTAACTGCACGGGGAAAGAAGGAACGATACCATATGGTCGGAATGAATGACTGTCGAAAGCAGTGAGGAGAGTAGGTGATGGAGACAAAATGGGCTGGCCAATGGCCTTCCAACATGGCAATGACATAACGCATGTTGAGGTGCCCTCGTCGACCACCATGCGGAAGATATTCCATGTAAAAATTTTCGTGGGGTAAGCCACTACTATCTAAAACGCGACGTGGTAAGGCAGACGAGGTTTTAAGTCGGTTGTATCTAACATGATGGTACCCAGATTACAAGTCTCAGTAGAGCCCAAAGAAGTTAACAAGGCTTTCCTCTGAGCAGGGCATCTTTGGAGGGCTTCCAAAGTAGACATCGCACAAGGGGTTTGTGATAAATCTTCCACCACAGAGTAGTTCTGGGCGGCCCTTGTGTTGGGGTTATGAGAATCTTTTTTAAATGCACCTTTTGGAATGCATGTCATTGTTTCTCCTAGCGTCATCTCAATCTGTAGAGGAAGAGATGGGATATCATCTTATTTACCCTTCTCATAAGCACTTAGTTTACTATAATCGTGCACTCTAGTCGATATGAAAGCATCACCCCTAACCATATATACGTTCGCAGATGAGGGATTGTTCAGAGGCGGACAGGTTTCTTGGCTACCCCCTTCCGTGCTTGCAGAGGCTTGAGTTAGATTTTGCCCATGTTGAAAGGGATTAGTCAACACTGCTTGTTTTTGCTGTGTGACAAAATTTTGGGCCTTTGCAAGTCAAGGACATAGATGGGTCGGGTGGTCTTCCATGCACAAGTTGCATGGATACCTCGCCTTCCTTTTTTCAGTGTTGTCCCCACCATCATTATCGTTGGTTTTTTTATCCCCCTTACCCTTCTTTCATTGTTTTTTCTTCCCTTCATGATGCTGGGTGGCCTTTGGGTTAGTCGACTACACTATGTGTACCTCCGACGTTTGGGTAGGGGGAGCAGCCAAGGAAGTAGTTTGGTTGGCCGATGTGTGTTGTATGGATAATTGTTGCAACTGCTTTGTCAATTGCTCAGTGGGCTTGGTTTGTGTTGAACCAATAATACCATCGGCATACGGTCCAACTCTCTGTCTAGTTTTATCCATTATTGAACGTGGTGCATCTAGCAATATGTTGTATAATAAATCGGATTGAGAATAGATGAGCTCAAACTGTTGAGGCCGCATGATGGCATCTTCTTCAGAGAAAACTCTGGATGTCGTGACATCTTTGGATAACTCTGGGACCAAAGACTTAAGGAACCACTCAAGCAGGAATGTTGGTGGGACTGGTACTTTGATTAAACTCTTCCGGCGTCTCCATTCTCGGATGTGATCAGAGATATGGTCTGTTGTCCCCTATTCGAAATTATCAAGCAGCTCTGTGCCAGCATCGTATCTCACAGGTAACTGGAAATGATTCAGGAAATCCATCACCAGTTCGCCAAAAGAAGAGTATCTTGAGAAATTGAGCTTGATATACCATTTCGCGGCACTCCCAATGAGAGTACGTTGAAACAATTGCAACTATACGGAGTCATGTTTCAATGAGTTAGATGAACACCAAAGATGGAAGGTAGTCATATGATCGCCTGGATCTTCGTTAGGCTTGGCTTCGAACTTTGGAATGTCTGAAGGCAACTTCGTCGGCATAGGAGGCCAACGCGGATCATGACAAATAGGGTCATTCAACAACCTTGTCAAATCTGGCAAGTGTAATGTTGCCAGGAATGGTAGTTTGGGTTGTTGTTGATAACCTGGGAAAAAGGGTCCTAGAGTTTGACTGGCACCAGGTTGCCAGCAAAAGTTTGGTTGTTGACCTAGATTCTGGTAGAAACCATGGCCTTGGCCAGTGTAAGGATTTTTCATATGTGGAGACATCATCCGTTGATTTCCAAAATAGGACATAGATGTTTGGGCGTGCATTGTATTCGAAGGACTTTGGGAAGGATTACCCCATGCCGGTCCCATGGGGATAGGCATAGTGGTTTGTCCAGGGTTCCATTGATTGTGGAAAGAATTACCCCAGATCAGTATTTCGGAGGAGGAAACAGATCCCTACCCTGAATTCCAAGGTCCTGTTAGGTTTTCCCCCTGTGCAGGAATAGTACCCTGAACAAGAGTAGATTGTCAAAAAATGGGGTTGCCCCCAGTCGGGAAAGAGGCTAACGAGAATGTTCTATTACCAAATGTTCCATTCCAATAAAATGGTGTCGAACCTACTGGCATACTATGTGAAGGTGGTCCTTGACTCCCCGCTCTAAATAAACTATTGTGTGTAGGTTGCCCGACAGATTACTGATGCGAGCTACCGAGTGAAGGGGACGAAGGAGGGATATGACCTCCTCCGTAAGGGAAAGCATTAAAAGTAGCAGAAATGCCCCCCATGTGACCTTGCAGAGGAGTGCTAGAGCTCCCTGCCCCCAGACCCAAAGTCTGTAAAGTGGAGTAGGAAAGTACAGGACTTGTACCCAAACTAGGCATCTCGTATGAGAACGGAGGGCCTATCACACTAGGTGTGAAGGGGGTTGTGATCACTGCCAAATACGGGTTTAGACCACTGTGCAAAGTAATTGTGGTTGAGACCATGGTGTCTCAGACCGATGATGGTAGGTTAGGAGGTGGAAGATCTCCTATGGTGACAATCGTGGTGGGAATCAAAGAATTCCCAGAAGAAATAAAAAAATTTGTTTCCATTGCTGCATGTGACACTATCTGGTGCTCGTAAAATTGAATTGGTACAATGAAAGGTGCCAAGAAATTAGTGCTTGGGGTTTCAACCTGGCCAAGAGAGATTTCTTCAAGGTCCAAAACGGTCGATTCCTCCAGGGGTTGTTCGTGGCACAATGGTTTGTAACACGGTCGCTTCAAAAGACCCTTGTTGGTCTAGCTTTCGCCTTAATGGTGGTGGGGGTGGCTTTAGTGTAACCGACGGTAGGCCAAGAAGCCTTCATGACCAATGGAGCTTGGGATCCTCCACTATGTGAGAAGATCCAAGACACTCTAAGGTAGTCTAAATGGTCAAAAGTAACACACACTAAAAAAAGTCCCTAAGAGATAAGACAAGCAAACACTAAATTAATTGGAAGAACAGTTACAACAACCAACACTAGAGCAACTTACCAGTGCAAGTGCAACTCAAACATGGAATCACCCTCCAGGTATACTCTGCAAAGCATGGCCTAATGTCTATCCTAGGTACCGTGGTATACCCCCATAGTCACCTGTGTATGTCCCTAAAAATATTGGCAACTAGGTTTCCAGCGCGCGAATAGTCACCGGGTTGGTACAGTTGAAAGTCGATTAGACCACAATGAACAGGGAATCAAGCCCGAAACCTGTCAAGGGTATCGAGAGAAAATGGTCTGGAAGACAACTGAAGACCTCGAATGGATTTGAGACCCACGAAGCCCCGTGTCAAATGCAAACGAGGAAATCCCAAAACAAGCCCGCTATATGTTTTCTCCACTACGATTGGTCTAGATTTGGAGGGGTTATCTCCGCTACCTTTCTGCACACGACCTCGTGTTTATCCCCTGTGTTAGAGGGGGGTCCCAGATAACTTTCACGACACTGGACTTAAACACTCCATATCCCAGACTCCAATGTTTGATTTAAAATGGCCTTGAAGAGTTTCCTCTCCAACCTAATCCAAGGCCCTAGTCCTGAACTAGTTTGTGAACCCTATAAACATAAAAGTCTAGTAGATTTTAAATTTAGAGTTACTTTTTATGGATTTGTCTTACGTCAAGGGGTATGAAGGTGAAATTTATGATGTGTAAAAGATGAAAGAAAAAAAAGAAAAAAAAAGATGGAAACAAAACTTTTACTGAATGCAAAATTTCGACAACTTTCCAAAAGAAATATTTTTAACTTTTCTAAGATTTTGGACAACACAGTCAAAGGAATTTCACTTGACTACGAGCTACTTATGATCTAAGTGAACTGCAAAAACTTATGAAATAAAAGACTTTTCCCTAGCTAATGATGCAAAAACACACTCTTCAACCAAAGAAGAAAATGAAAAGAGATTTTTTTTTTATTATTATTTAAATGCTAGTAAAGCAAAACAGGGAAAATACCGACAAGCAAAAAAACAAGAAAAACAATTCTGGCCTAAATCGCAGATTGCAAAGAATCAGATTAAAAAATCACACAAAAGCAATTGTAAAAACAATTATTCTAACACTTGTCTAAAAAACGTAAATATTATTATTATTATTATTATTATTATTATTTTGACAATGTTTTAAATGAGAAAGAGCAAACTAAGGGTAAGATTAATCCTAAGCTACTGACTATTCAAACAAAGATTCAAACCCCTGAGAGGAATACTTCTTATCAAAGGAGAGGATGACTGCCTCACCCTTAACAAAAAGTAGCCTACACAAGCACGCGACTGTTACTCAAACAACACGTGTGTGAACGCACGCTGAACAAAGATAGAGGGCGTGTACATGCGGGCTAACCTTGTACAAGCTGCATGTATGTCTAAATTCTAAGAAAAAATGAAAATAGATAGACCAAACCAGGAAGAGACCACTGATATTGATAACGAGGATCCATTGAAGGATTGGATACTCTTTCTAAGAGACAACAAAATAATGCAAGGAAAAAATAATAAAGCAAAACAATCTGAGATATGACTGCTAGCAAACTAGACTTTAGACATAATTCCAGAAAACCCCCTGAGAATGTGTGATTTTGATAGGGAAGAGGGTGACTGCCTCTGAGGTTCTCCGAACTCTACACACTACTGATACCTCTACAACTAGCGTTCACATGCGGGCTGTAAGAGGGTAGGGCACGGGTACACACGTGTAGAACTTTTGCAGGCCACGTGTACCTCTGTGGGTCCCAAAAAACATAGTCAAGAAAATTCAAGGAAAGATGGTATGAAAAACCAGACTCCCTGCTAGCTCAGACCTTACAGAAACGAAAATAAAAGATAGGCAAGAAAAACTAGTCTTTAAACTACCCAAAAATGAAAAAGAAAATTCCAAGAACCCTAGAGAGTCTCCCCAGTACGGTCGCCAATTCTGTTGTTGGGAAAAACTCCCTATGGACTAGCAAATAGAGTTCAGACTTTGCATGCAGATATAACCGAAGAGAAATTACTTTCTACCTTCATCCCTAGATTTAAATCCCCTTTTCTTAGTAAATGCATGGAAAGATCAACCTACCTCGTTCCCGACGTTTGATGTCGATCCTCTGTTGTGCTTGATTACTTGTTCACAATACTCCTTCCAAATCTGACCTTCATCCAAGACAAGCAACAACTATGCATGCATACTACTTATATACTAATGGGTTAGAAATCCGAAACATGTACTAATCAAACCATAAAAAGTTTATGAATTGGGATGGGAAAAGTACTTTCTTTATTACTTTGAATGAGTCAACTTACAAAAAGTTGAGACTGGCCACCACTCTGTGAACCTGATCCTGGGCTCCTCTTCTTTTGTCCTTCAACTGCTTTTCTTTGAATCTCCTTTGGCACAAGGAAAGGCTAAAGGGTTGGGACAATGGGAATACGTAAATGGGCAGAGTTTCTTTGCTATATTTTTTCCCCTTCCAAATGGGACCCCTACCCCTTCTTTTATAGGCTAGAAGGAGCTAGGTATTTGGAAAAACCCTCGGCCATGTATGGTTGGGAGTTTCAGTTAACTCACCCATACGTTTTTGTTCCGTCAGAAACTTTCCTTTTTCCGTGCTTTTCTAGGTACACGCGGGTTGTTTTGAGTCAGCCAGCGTGTACACGTGTGCAGTAATGGGTTAGGGCACACGGGACTTCATAAAAGAGGATTTTTAGAGAGTTCTTCAGTAGTGCTTTGGCAAACAAGAGATATGAGTTGGCCTGATGCCAGGTAAGCATGTGTGGTGCAATTTAGGGTTATAACAACCACCCAAAAAGGGAACTTCTACACCAAATAACCCTCCAGATAATCCTACATGAACTCTTGATGAAGGTGAACAAATGCGTAGGGACATAAATGATTTACAAAAGAAGACAGTAACAAAAGATGAACTACAAGAAATGATGGATGGTTTAATAGGGGAGATCATGGAAGGATTGAAAAATTTCATAATAGAGAGGACACCTAAAAGTGAAAATGTATCCCATGAAATTCATGACGAGGACACAAGGAAGGTGAATCAAGAATGGATAAATTACAACTTTGGGTCGAATACCAACCACGTTCCTAAGATCGATATAAGGAAGTTTGATGGCAAGGACCCAAACACATGGATACTTCAGATGGAGCAGTTCCTTGATCTACATAATGTGCCACATACACAAAAGGTACGAATTGTTTCCTTATATTTAGAACCCAATCAATTTGTATGGTATCAATGTCTTTGTTCTCGCAAATCACTCATCACTTGGACAATTTTCACGAAAGATATGATAGCACACTATGAGGATACAAGGAGCAATACCTTCTTTAGCCAATTGATAAATCTCAAGCAAAAGGGTTCAGTTACAGAGCACATTGAGAACTTCCAAAGATTGAATATAAAGGTAACAAATATTCCAGATGAGCACTT
>SNQJ01S0000276.1:572832-586143 GCA_010110895.2 Picea sitchensis | reverse complement strand
GGTTGTTTTCCGAGTAATGTTACCTATCATATGTTGTTGTTCTATATGTTGCCCCTTTAACTAATCGTGTCTTAATGATTGGCAAGGTTAATATTATTAGTTGGGCATTTCCAACTTTTGTCTTTTATCATTATCATTTTAGAGTTAATATTTCATAGATTACCATCGTAGCGAGGATGTATTGATATTCGCAAATTGAAGATCCTATATTTATGATGATGTTTCTATATATTGACATCTTGAGTTGATGGTTCTCTTAAATTATTTTCAACAGAATTATGGAAGGTTGTCATTGTCAATTTAAATTTTTATTATATTATAGAAATGCCCTTTTAAAGCATAGGGTATATTGTCTTTCAATTGAGGATTCCTATAGTCATGATGTTTTTCCATGTAGTGACCTCTTTAATTAATTGATATTTTACTTATTGTTATTTAAATTTATAGTTGCCACATCCATTAAATACCCTTTTTACTTTTGTCATAAAATTTTATTAAATTAGATTGCCATTTTAAATTATGGTGTATAATGTTGTTTTCCAAATGATGTGTTGCCATTGCTGCCTTTGAGGTTATATTGTAATTTAAAGTATAAGGTTATGTTGATTAAATTCAATTGTGAAGCTATTTATAGGATGACAAATCTATATACTGACCTGTTATTATTGTTGGTTATAAGTATGGTCTCATAGTAATTATTATCTTGCCAGCTTCGATTATTCAAGAAAATGTGGCATTAAATAGGGTTATTTTATTCTTGCCCCTTTCCTAATTAGGATGTTGTTTTCAAGTATGATGTATGTTGTTAGTATTTGTTTAATTGAAATGTTAATGATGACGTTTAAAGCGCAATGTTAATAATGTTAACTGCAACGATAATACCGGTTAGTTGCATTGTTAATAATTGTTATGTTGAAAGATTTTGATGATGTTTAAAACGCAAATTTGTAAGATCATGGTAAGGTATGGTATTAATATTGGAGGCAAGGTGTGTTGATACGGAGAACATAGCTAGTGTTCAATCACATATAAGTCTAAGACATTGCCTCGTCATTAATTTAATGTTCGTGGTCCGAGTCCTTGACGCGCGCCTTCCGTAAGGGGCGCAGTTGCTCTTCTTATTTATGTTGTACTTGATTGTGGTCAGTGTTACTTCTTCGTGGTTGTGTCTGGTTGGTCGTCTTCTTATGTTCATCCTGGTTGTGTCACGATGCAGAGTCGAATAGGTTGTTGTTGTTTGTCGAGTGGCGTAGTACAGTTCAGTATGTCGCTACTTCTACACGCGCGCACACACCTCAGACCAAAAAAAATAAAAAAATTTGCACCTATTACTAGAATGGTTGTCGTAACGAGTCGTGCATTACATCAACATCAGGTGAAATATCATCTTTACTAAGCTTGCAACAAACCACCATAGGTGTACTAACAGGAGAGGAATCCTCCATCTGAAATTTCTTCAATATCTCATTCAAATATTTTTCTTGAGAGATAAAACTTCCTGCAGAACTCTGTTTTACTTGTAAGCCAAGAAAATATGACAATTCTCTTATCATGGACATCTCAAACTCTGTTTGCATAGAGTTAGAAAACCACTGAATAGAAGAATCATTATTACAGCCAAAAATAATGTCATCTACATAAATCAAAACAACTAGTAAATCATCACTTTCAGTTTTTATGTAGAGATTACTATAAACAGTACCTTTCTTGAATCCTTTGTCTTGTAAAAATTTGTCCAGTCTATAATACCAAGCTCGTGGTGCTTGTTTCATTCCATATAAAACCTTTTTCAGCTTCCATACATAATCAGGGTTATTTGTCAATGAGAATTCTTCAGATTGCTCCATGTATAATTCTTCCTCTAGATCTCCATTAATAAATGATGACTTAACATCCATCTAATAAACTTTAAAGTTCTTATGAAATGAATATGCAAGAAACATTCTGATGGATTCCAATCTTTCCACTCATGAAAAAGTTTCATCAAAATCCTGACCTTCAACTTGTGCATACCCTTTACAGACCAATCTGGCTTTATTTCTAACAACTTGTCCTTTTTCATTCATTTTATTTTTGAACACCCATTTGGAACCTATTACATTCTTGTCTTCGGGTCTAGGAACAAGCTCCCAAGTATTGTTCTTCTCAATCTNAGACCAATCTGGCTTTATTTCTAACAACTTGTCCTTTTTCATTCATTTTATTTTTGAACACCCATTTGGAACCTATTACATTCTTGTCTTCGGGTCTAGGAACAAGCTCCCAAGTATTGTTCTTCTCAATCTGATCAAGCTCTTCATTCATATCTCTAATCCAATCATCATGTTGGCTGGCTTCATAAAAAAAATTAGGTTCAACTATAGATAAAAAAGCAACATGGGATTGTTCTGAGTCTTTAATCAATTTCCTTCTTGTCTTAACTCCTTTATTTATATCTCCAATTATCTTATTTTCCAGATGATTCTTTCTAACAATTCTGAGAGGTGATTTTGCTTCTTTCTGTCAATTTGTGTCAGTTGGAGTATTTGTATCTTAATCTGATTCAGATTCTTCTCTTTCTGATCCTTGGACCTATTCATCTTCATTTTCAATTATATCTTTTGTGCTTGGTTCAACACTACTTACATTTCCTATCGGGATTTCTTCATCAAATTTATGTCAATAGAATCAACCAATTTATGCAGCCTCTTATTGTAGCATATGTAACCTTTACTGTTTGTATCATAACCTAAGAATATACCTTCATCAGACTTGTCATAATATTTGCCAATATTTTCAACATTATTCTTGATATAACATTTACTCCCAAAGACTTTAAAATGCTTGATTGAGGCAGGTCTTCCAAACCATAGTTCATAAGGAGTCTTGTCACTGTGTGGTTTGAGATGAGCTTTGTTAAGAATTTGAACAACTATATGAATTGCTTCCACCCAATATGTTTGAGGTATGTTCCTTTCATTCATCATTGATCTTGCCATTTGTTGTATTGATCTATTCTGTCTCTCAACAACTACATTTTGCTATGGATTCCTTGGAATTGTGTACTCTCTTTTGATTCCATGTTTATCACATAACTCTTTGAAGTTCCATGAGATAAACTCTCCTCCTCTATTAGACCTTACTGTTTTAAATCTTTTTCCTGTTTGATTCTAAGTTAGAGCCTTAAACAGTTTGAATTTTTCAAATGCTTCATATTTTTCCTTCAAAACGGCAACCCATGTTAGTCTAGAATAATCATCAATAATCAACATAAAATAATTTTATTTTCCTGTACCTTCTTTCCTTGATGGTCCACATAAATCCATATGTACTAACTGGAGAGTTTTTTCTATTGAAGGAAAGTTTTTAGATTTGAACTGTGTCCGAGTAAGATTTCTTATCTGGCATGGTTTACAAACATAATCATATGGTTTTGATATCTTTGTAAGATCCTTTACTTCCCCACTAATTTTTAGATTGATTATATGATCAAAATTTAAGTGTCCAAGTCTCCTATGCCATGGCCAACTTTCATCATACTTGCTTAAGTGGCATTCTTCTTTTTCTTCTTTTAACACATAGACATTGTTTTCTGTTCTTATCCCTTTTGCAGCTAACTGTCATGAATTCACAGATTTTATTCTACAATATTTGGAAGTAAAAATGAATTCACATCCTCAGTCATAGACTTGACTGACACTAAGCAGATTATGTTTTAGACCTTTTACAAACATCACATCTTGAGCTTTCCCTTTTCCATTACTCAAACTTACCGTTCCTTTACCTTTTATTTTTCCTGGTGCATCATTTCCAAAAGTTACATTCCCTTATTTGCTTTCACTTAGAGTTAGAAACTTACTTTTTTCTCTAGTCATATGTTTGGAACCTCCACTATCAATATACCAGGGATTCTTTTGTTTTTGGGCTGATAAAACTAGTCTACACTTGTCATCTTCTTTCTTCTTCCAAATCTTGAAATTTTCAACAGTAGGATTCGAATCTGGCTTAAAATTCCTTAAGCGACAATATAAATCTTTATGTCCATAGTTATGATAGATGTAACATTCTGGTTCACTGAATAACAAATCATAACGATTGTTATTCTCATATGTGTTGTTATGTTTCACCTGCGTCCTTCCTCCATCCTTCACATGATTTATAGTATGTGGTCATTTGTTTCTTGGATGACTCAATCTTTGTTGTGGCAGATAATTATTCCTTAAGTATCTTGATTTCAAATATCTAGATCTTAAAGAATAGTTTACAGCTTTGTGACCAAAGTTACAACAGAAAAAACAACAACCATAGAAAAAACCCTTGTACCTTGAAAAAGCCTATCCTCCATTTCTTCCATGCTGATGATTTCTTTGATCAGAAAATGTGTTTGTGTTATTTCTTTGATCTATAGATTTGGTTCCGGTACTTTTTCTTTCATTTCTTCTTGGTGACTGATTTTCTTTCTTTGTTTCTGCAGAGTCGTTGTTGTCAATGATTGTAATTTTGACAAACTTGATGGGTTCTGTATTACTTGGATGATCACTACTTGATCCTTCTTCATAGCTCAAGCCAGCTTTCAAATTTGGATTCCTTTACTGATTTAGAATGGAAGTTAATTCTTCTAAGGCCTTAATACTTGGTAGATTTTGGTGATACAAATCCTTAAACTTCTCCATTTCTTTTCTGGTTTTTACTATCTCTTCTTCTAAGGCTTCACACCTCACTTTATTCTCTGACAATTGTTGTTTTAGTATGTCTTCTATTTTATTTGCCTCTTCTAACTCCACTTTTAGTAGAGAAAAGTTTTCATTAGGTTTTTCACCATTCATTTTAAATTGCATCAACAACTTTTTTTGTTTTCTCTTCTTACATCTGAGTCTGTCAATTTCTTCCAATGCACTGATTAATTCACCTTCCATATCCACCACAGCTTCTTCATCATCCATTTCACCTCCTGTGTGTTCATCATCAAGATCTCCCATAGCCATAAGCATAAAATAATTCACTTTGTTTTCACATCATGAATCACTATCTATGTCTTCTAAGGAATTGTCATTGTTTCCACACAAACTTTTCTTTTTACTATATTTCTTGAATTTGTACTTCTTTTCATCATTAGAGTTCTGGTCCTTTTTATGGTGGTGACATTTAGATGCAAAATGACCTATCTTACCACAGTTAAAACATTTGAATGGAATCTTGCCTTGATATTTTCCTGATCCTTTCTTTAACCTTCTCACAAATTTTGCCTCAATATCATCTAAATCTGAATCAGTATTCTTGTCTTCTTTAAAATATGCTTCTCTAGTAATGGATTTATCTTTGTTGATTCTCATTTCATATGCAGTTAGAGTTACTAGGAGTTGATCAATGGACAGAGTTTTAATATCATTTAGTTCTTCTATTGCAGAGACTTTTGGATTAAATTTATCAAGCATAGATCTTAGAATCTTTTGAACTAAAAATGATTCTTCAATCTTCTCACCAAGACCCTTCATGGCATTCACAATTTCTTCAACTCTTAAAAAATACTTGCTAATTGTTTCATCTTCATTCATCTTTAGTTGTTCAAACTTCAAACTATATGTTTGGAGTTTGGCATCTTTTACTTTCTCATTTCCTTCATAATTGTTAATAAGTTTATCCCACATGGCTTTTGCAGTTTCAAGATGCATCACCTTTACAAACTCAGCTTCAGCAAGTCCATTCAAGATAGAATTCATTCCCTTAGAATTAAAGCTAAATTCTAACTTATCATCCTTGGAAGCCAACACAACAGGCTTTGTATATCCAGTCTCTACTACATCCCAAACATCAGCACCTAAGTCCATTAGGTATGTTCTCATTCTAACCTTCCAAAAGGAAAAATTTGTTCCATCAAATAGAGGAGGGTTACTGGTTGAAGTCCCTTCATGACTTGTCATGTTTAAGCTTACATATATATCTTTAAATAAAAGGAACCCGCTCTGATACAAATTGTTGAAATTACTAAGACAACTGAGAGGGGGGGTGAATCAGTTGTTACTATGCTTAAACAATTTTAAGTCTATTAAACCATTTTTAATCATTCATCAAGTGACCATCAATATTATACATCATATGAACAACATAAATAATGAGCATCAATCACACATAAGATATACACAGAGATAGATTTTCACAAGGAAACCCATAAAGGGAGAAAACCTCTTCTTCTTCAAAATGATAGGTCGTCTTTTAAGTTATGTACAGCATCTATGTTTGAGCACCAAATCAAAGTGAGGCTACTACCTCTACTTTACAAGCTCCAACTTGTTGAGAGAACCAACTCTCTGGTTTCTCTAGCACCCACTAGAAGGAAGCACTAACTCCCTAAATATTCCAGCACCAACTGGATTTATACAAGCACCAACTTGTATACAAAAAACTCTGTGTTTTCCTGAGCACCACCATGCCACCCTGTTTTTCTAGGCACAACTAGATGGAAGATACAACTTCCAATATTCAAGCACCAACTTGACTATCAGAGGACCACATTCCTCCCTAGCACCACCCTTCCTCCCTGATTATGCATAATTGATTGACAAACAAACAATAAAAGTATTTCAATTCTTACACCTTCTTCATTGTTCTGCAATTCTTCTCTGGTTCAAAAATTGTTCTGCAGTACTGCTCTGCTACATGTTATTCTGTTATTTTTCTCTTGCTTTTGTCTGTTCGTCGATTGTTACTCATCTCTGATTTTTATCTCATGCTCTCCATTCTTTCATTTTACCCTTCTTACAATTCATCTCATTGTTTCGGATAGAACAACCTACCTTACACAATCACTGCATCTCACCTTTTATACTCATCAGCCTCATCAATTACACCTTGAATATCCTTGGGAAAAGAAAAAACCTTCTCAACAACTGTATCACTAACCTATCAAGAACCATGATTCGATTTTCTAACTGAATTGTAACTGAACTTATTAATCATGAAAATAAACGATGACCCTTCGATCATATTCCTAATTAACCTGCACCGTTGGATTACCAATGATGGATCTTGTGCCTACTCCATATTCCCATTGGTTCTGACCACGGACATAATCAGAATTCCTTTCTCATTTTGCATCTCGGCAATCCTGTGTCGAAGGGTCTCGACACTCCAAGTTGTGATCGTCGAAAAATATCTTAGCTCCACTAGCTCCACCTTCTCATATGATCATCGACGGTGACCACAACCTACACAAAAAGGCATTTTTTCATTTCGCATTTTGGCAATCCAGAGGTGAAGAGTATTGACTCTTCATGTTGCGATCTCCAAAAAAGGGCTTAGCTATGCTATCTCCTCCCCCTCACATGACCACTGGTGGTGACCTATCGCTTATCCACAAAGCACTTCATAATTCACAAATTCGGGAATCCTGTGGTGAAGAGTCTTGACTCTTCATGTTGCGATCATTGATTTGGAGCTTAGCTCCGCTAGCTCCTTCCCCTAACATGACCACCGATAGTGACCATAGGCTGCGCCAAAAGGTGCTTCGCGATTTCATGTTTCAACATTCTTGTCGTGAGTGTCCTTGACACCTCCAACTCTTGGTATGCAAAAATCTAAAATGGAGTGAGATCAATGCTCCACAATATTGATGATTCGATGATCTAGATCTTTTTGTGATCTCACATATCACGAGTTCCTTTCGTGAGTTTCTTCCTTGACTCCTCCAACTCTCGGTATCCGAAACTATGAAATGAAACCTTTTTCATGCTCTGATCTATCGCCACGTGTCCCTCTTGATGATGGACGACCCTCCGGCTTTCAGGACTTTGTAAGCCCGCTTCATCTTGTAATTAAAGATTGTGCTCATTATTTTGGATCCAATGAAGGTCAGTCTTCACTCTCAGATCCAATGTTTGATATTTGTTCTCCTCTTTTGCGTGTTCCTCCTATATGTATTTAGATCTGACGGTCATCAGGAATTCAGGATGGGTGATCCAACAATCACTATTTCTCCACACTATTGATCTTACCATTGGCATGCCATCCTCGCTCTGCTGAACATGTTAATCTTTTCCATCAATGAAAAAACATGTATACTCTTCCTCTGTCTGAAAACATGCCAATAGTGAAGACCTTTCTGACATGTATCCTACTCAAGATCAACTTGTGTCAAATGAAGTATTCTTCTTGGATGAATCTAGCAAGGAGGATTCTCTTGATTTGAATAGCACTATCCCTCATATGTCTCATGACCATTATGAAGAAAATGAAAGAGGGGATTCAAGGAGTGATATAGATTCATATGTTGAGTCTCTTTTCGAAAATTCCCATAAGGACAATTGGGATTTCATATTGCAAAATTATTTCACAAACACATTGTTTCAATTCAAAGACATTGAGAAATTGAATAACGATAAATTCAAAGGCATTCATATACATCCTTTATTCTCTACCTTGGTACATGGTAGTTATTTTCTTGATTAAGGGATTGTAAATGATGACCTTGTGATGCTTAAATATCCCATTAACTCCATCCTTAATGATTTAGGAGCATCTCTCCATCTCATCATGCACCAGTCAGATTTCATGCATGGTGGGAATTTAAGGAAGAATAGGTGCCACCCTCTCATTTTGCCTCAAGAATCCAAGGCATGATCCAAGAAATTAAGGAGGAAAAGATGGAAGAGACAAATCGTGATTTCACACAATATGGAGATAAGTTCACCAATAAGTGGTATACGACAGAATGGATCTGCATCCGATTTCAAGTAGATTTCCATCATTGCAATTTTCCCTTTCGATAGGAATTTTGAATGGTGATTTGACAGCACTAATTTATCTTGTGAGGGAAGCTCATAGATCCCCTCTTGTATAAATATTTGTATTGTAAGAAAAGAAGAGGTCGGGTTGGATAGGTCGAGTTATAGGAGAGATACAAAGAGCTGAGACTCAGTTGTAGCTCAGACTCCACCATTGTAATTTGGCATTCCACCATTAATAGAAAATGACATTTTTTCCTGTTTTCAATCTCTATGTAATGGTTGTTGTGTTATGAAAGTCATTTACATTTTTGTGAATTGTAGATAAATGTTATAAATCGTTTGCATGGATAGAGATATAGTTTTCTATCCGAGAGTGTGTTGAGTTAAGTCAGGTTCTCTAGGCTTAGTGAAAGGAGTGCACAACAGAGAAATAAAACTCTATGATTGGAAAAGCCACAGTGTAGTAAATAGATTGTCGATGTTTCGGATCAAGATCATGATCCATCTTCAGGACAAGGAGCCTGGGTTTTAAGAGAAAGGGAAGAGTTGGTATAAATATTGAAAGTGGGAAAGTTTCTTAGTGTCGACTAAGTAGCATTATGTAATAAATTTAATTATTTTAGAAGATATTACTAGGGTTTATTAAAGTTTTGTTTATTAAAGGTTATGATAGTTTATTAATAATTTTAGGGTTTCTTATTTATAATTAATTATTTAATGTTCTAGGGTTTAGTTTTTAGGTAAATTAAATTTTTAATTTTAGGGTTAGGTTAATATAATAAGAGGTTAAGGTGTGCTTGTTTTGGTTTTAATATTAGGGTTTCTTTTGTTATAAGGTAAATAATGGGTTCTAATTAGTTTAATGTTGTGTACTAATGTCTTTATTAGGAATAATAGGTTCTAGGGTTAGGTTATAGGTAACAAGTAGTTTAAAACATTAGGGTTTTCTTTTCTTGTTTATTTTATATTCTAAGTGTTTTATTACTATAGGGTTAATTAATATTAATCAATTAGGTTCTTAAGTTTTTAGGGGGTTATTAGGCTGTCTAAGAATTTGAGGAGATAAGGAATTTGATGTTGGAGTCGAAAGAGGAATTTGTCAGCATGAGGAAGATGAGCAACATGAAACTTGTACGATCAACGAGGATGATTCAGGAGCAGAAGCAACAAATTGGAGGAGCCAAGAGACAGCTCCAAGAAAAAGTTTAGGATCCAGGAGGATTTCAACCATGCTAGAAAGCTCATGAGTAGGATCTCATGATTTTAGTAGTTCTGGAGTATGATGCAGGAGCATCACTCCACCTCAGTATGTGCCAGTCATATTTCACGCATGGTGCACATTTTAGGACGGAGAGTCGTTACCCTCTCATTTTTGCTCGAGAATCCAATGCGCGATCCCAAAAATTAAGGAGGACAAGCTGGAAGAGCCAAATTGTGCTTTCTCACAAGTTGGAGATAACGTCTTCATTTAGTGGTTGATAGTAGAATGGATCTTCATCTGATTTGGAGCATATTTCCATCATTGTAATTTTCCCTTTTGATAGGAATTTTGAATGGTGATTTGACACCACTAATTTATCTTGTGAGGGAAACTCATAGAGCCCCTCTTGTATAAATATTTGTATTGTAAGAAAATAAGAGGTTGGGTTGGATAGGTCAGGCTATAGGAGAGATTCAAAGAGTTGAGACTTAGTTGTAGCTTGAACTCCACCATTGTAATTTGGCATTCCACCATTAATAGAAAATGACAGTTTTTCTTATTTTCAATTTCTGTGTAATGGGTGTTGTGTTATGAATTTCATTTACATGTTTGTGAACTGTATATGAATGTTAGAAATCATCTGCATGGATAGAGATACAGTTTTCTATCCGAGAGTGTGTTGAGTTAAGTTTGGCCCTCTAGTTTAAGTGAAAGGAGTGCACGACAGAGAAAGAAAACTCTGTGAGCCAATGCAAGGAGTGTGTGTATGAACTCAGTGGAGTCAAAAGAGAAGTTTCCAGGAGGGCACACCATATTAATTTATAGACTCGGGAAGAAATTTCAAGGTGGTTAACTACCTTGGAAAGAAATATTGTGAGGGAGGAAGCACAGTTCAGAGTTACTGAACACTCTGAAACACTCTGCTAGGAGGGAATTGAGCTAGTGTGAGCATGCACATAAGCAACACAGTTGGAGGTGTTGGAGAATCCTAGAATTCTTGAACATTCTTGTGAAGGAAGGCTTTGCAAGAAGTGCGTCGAGAAAGGAAAGGATATGCCTTAAATATTTCCCTAACGCTAAGGTTGAAGTTGTCAAATAACTGAGACAAGTGAAAGGAGTGCACCTAAGTTGTTGTAAGTTCACCTTACAAGCTCAGGAAGCAGGGCGAGATACTTCCATGAGGGAAAAAAGAAGGACGCAAAGGAACTGGAAACCTTGTAGGTTTTCAAGCCGAGTAAGGTCGTAGAAGAGTCTGCACATGACTCTACAAGTAGTGCATAAAGAGTTTGAGAATAACCTTAGCCTTGAAAGGGGGAATTGCGCTAAGTGTGAAAAATATTCGAGGACCTATCGAAGTCTCGAAGACAGAGAAATAATCCATCATCAAAAAGGAGACAGGTGGTAGAAGATAGAGAAGTTTGGGAGTGGTAACTTCGAAAGGTTTGTCATAATAAAACAAATATATTCACGAAGTCACGAAGAGCAATTTCAATCCAGACCATTGGATATGGAAGGAGATGTGGAATAGATCCATGCATTTTGGAGGAGGAACCCTTCAGATAAAATTCAGGAGGAGAACACCCAAATCGTTGGGTAGATAAGTAATCATAGTCATTCTTAGAGGTAGGACGCATGGCAAAGGATCAACACATCATCGGTTCGAAAATCAGAAGGAGAAGCAGAGTCGGGAGAAGAGGAGACTCGCGAATTCTGAACTTGTGAATTCCAAACTTGTGATGTTGATCACAATTGTTGATCGTGAGAAGAGAATGGACCATATATCTGGTTTCAAAGAAGTCGTCGATTCAAAAGTCGGGAAAAAGGGAGAAAGAATCTAGCGAAAGTTCTGAAATATGGGATCGCGAAGGGAGCTGGCCCATGGTCAAAGTCTATGGTCATGTCAATAAGGAATCCTAACATGGGAAGCTAGCGACATTGGTGTTAAGAGTTGAAAAAAACGCCAAGGAGAGGGTCTGCGGGTGCTACATAACTGCAAAAAGGAAGTGAAGGGTCTGTGTCAAGTTAAAACGGTTCTAGCAGGAGTATGATGAACCATTTGGTTCAGCGAATTGAACTATCCTATACTAGGAGGTCGAGCATCCCTTTGGATGGAAGGGGTTTGTGCTACTTAACATCGAAACCCCTAACCAAATTTCTTCCAATGTCAAGCCTAAATCTTGTCTTATTGGTTTCCAGGTCCTGCAAGATGATGATCACTTTTTCTGGATCATGATAGGCCCATTACCCTTGCTACATGCATTTGTTGTTTGAGAGGGTGATCAAAACTCTTTATGCATCATAATTCAATGCATGAATCATTAATCTAAAATAGATGATGTATTTATCTATGCAAAACATTATCGTACCTGATTCCAAGAATATTTTCCCCTTCCTTTGTACATAAATAATAAATTGGGTTTTCAGTTTATTTATTTTTTTCTTTCGTTTTTTCCTATTCTTTTTTATTGCATGATCTTTTGTCAAGAGTAAATTCTAGATTAGTTTTTCCATAACAATGTCAACCCCCAGGAGTTGAACCATCTTTTCTAATATGGGTTCTTCAACCTAGTAGGCCAAGGAATCCTTCAACCCCGACCTCAAGGGCCACCCTTCCAAGCACATTAGAACTTTTCTCGCATTACAGTCCCTCCTCATGTATAAATTTGACCAAAACCACTCTCTAATGATGGTGGGAAAGAGAGTTTCCACCACCACGGTTGGCCCACTACATCATTTCCATTACCACCTCCACCACCAAAAAATTAATTTTCCCAAGCTCATCCTGTTGTCTCGCCCATGCAGTCATGACATGCCAGTAAAAGATTAATATCATATGTTCCTAATCCTGTGCGAGACAAGGGAAAAAGAATAGCTGCCCCCTCTGACTCATTCAAGTAATCTTCCAAATTAGTCTCCTGTCCCCTTCATCTTAAGGATGATTGTTCTCATGTTATTAGTGCAGCTCAATGTCAAGGCTCTAACCAATCAAAGGCTGCCATAGAAAAATAAAAAGGGGATAGTAGTAAGAAGAGGCCTAATGCCTCACATAGTAAATATTCATTTTGGTGACGATTAAGGTTGTTTTATATGTTGAAGATAGTATTTTTATTTTGAAAATGTTTTGGACATCAACATTCATTTGAGCATTTTTTATTGGACAACTTGGATATGTTGTTATTTTTTAGGACATGATTATATTACACTCTCCTGATATTTATTNAGAGGCCTAATGCCTCACATAGTAAATATTCATTTTGGTGACGATTAAGGTTGTTTTATATGTTGAAGATAGTATTTTTATTTTGAAAATGTTTTGGACATCAACATTCATTTGAGCATTTTTTATTGGACAACTTGGATATGATGTTATTTTTTAGGACATGATTATATTACACTCTCCTGATATTT
>SNQJ01S0000276.1:548710-572822 GCA_010110895.2 Picea sitchensis | reverse complement strand
CAAAAGTGACATTATGCACTTTAACCAAAGTCAAAGTACAAATAGACATAAAGTACTAGGACAAAGTGCCAAATGACTTTCCCACATGTGCTAAGGAGGGAAAACACATGGGGAACACCTCCCAAGGTACACAAATCAACACCAACTAGGTCCTGAGACGTTTCCCTTGGAGTGAGGTTTTCCTCCTCCTAAAGAGAAAGAGGTACCCTATTGGGGTGACAGTGATAGGACTACCTCTGTGTTACGTCAATCTAGGCCTACTTGCCTTCAGGCTTTGGGCAAGTATAGATTGTGCGATAACAAACACTTATGTGGGCTTACTATGAAACTCAAACACTAGATCTTTTATTTCATTCTTTTCATAGCAAACATTAACCAAAACATGACCATCATGTGGTTCATCAACTAATTCAAGATCTTCATTAAAAGACATGGTTCCATTTTTTACTTCATTTATTTATTGTTCATCCAGTCTCTTTCTAAAAACCGTTTCAAGTTTGTCCCAAGTGGAAATGCTCCTCTCAAGTAGATCATCAAACCATGCTTTCACCCTTCCTTCAAATGTATGCACAAAGAGGCGCATGGCAACATCATCCATGTAAGACATCCTCCAAGCTAAAATACCTATAAAATGCAAGAATATGCCACTCCATGGAGGTGCCAATGTCTCCATTATACTATGGAAGTCCATCCTTTGAGTTAGGGCATGCATGAGGGAAACCCACAACACAAACAATCCAAAGAAGGATACAACCTAGCCATGAAAGTCATCTTTCTTCATACTGAAAAGCTGATATGAAATTTGCCATATTACATTCATACCTTTTTCATACCAATGTAGTCGCTAGATGATAAATTAGATCTTCAATAACAAATCTCTCAACACATCATTGTAGCCATGTCCACTGAATTTGGGAAAGAGACTTTATCCCTAATGATGGCGTCAATTTGTCACCTCTAAAATCTGCACTTCAAAAGATAAGTCCAATCATCAAATACAAACACAAAAGCAACTTGTGGACATCATTTGTTGTCACCTTGGTGGCCACCCTCCTCACTTTTTGGGTGTTCCAGCACTTGATACTTGGAATTTGGGGCTGAAAATTGCATAGGAGTGTACGACCTTCTTCAACGCACCTCCAACAACCTTTAGATTGCATTTTCGAGCATTTTAAATTTTTGGCCCTAGGGTTTCACAATTTTCTGCAAAAATTTCAGAATTAAGGTTTTTGCAACTCATTGAAGGAGTTTTTCAAGTCACCATTGTTCTTCTGACTTTCAAGGATTATTGTTGGCAGTCATAAGCCCAACAAAACCTAAGGTTTCTAGCCTAGACTACCCGTTAGGCTTTCTAGCCCAATTGGCAAGGGTTTGTGAAGAATCTAAAAATATGATGAATAGAACTATGATGGAAGATAAGCTTGATGGATCAAGCAAATTGGGCCAAGGAGGCCACCTAGGGGAACTCCCACCTAGGGTNGCAGGATTCAAAAATCAAATCACATATTTCAACATCTTGTTTTAAAGGTGTATTATTTATCTTTGGCATTCTGTGTATTTTTGTTTGTGCATGAATTGAATTTTGTGACTGATAAAGAATATCTTGTAGAGTTAAGTGACAACATTTTGTAGCAGGATGATCTAGATATTTAACTTTGGCTTTCTCCTTAACTTTCATAGTCTTTTGTATATGCTTCCTATCGAAGGCTTCTAAATTTGATTTTGGTCCCTAACCTCACAAGGGTTTGTAGAGAGAGCTCAGTTTTGTATTTCATAATGAAATAAATGAAAAAATTATTACGGTTTCAGTCTCACACATGTGATTTAATTATTTGGTTCATTATTTTTCTTTGATCTCCATATATACATTTGTATAAGTTTTGTACACATTCGTGTAACTTTTTTTAAAGTTTACTTCTTTTCCATTGATATATACAACACATAAAAAACAACCTTGGTCCTTTCTAATTAATACTTATGTATTAAGCAATTGTTTTTGAGGATATAAATCCTAGGTAACATTCCCAACTATCTTGTCTTAGCTCGGAAATATATGAAAATTCTTGACTAAGGTTTTCCATACCTTTTCCTCAACAAGACATTAAATATGGTATCTATGTGTCATGATGTGTTTGTCATTCTATTTACTGTGCACACATGATATATGTCTGTTATTATTAATATCTTAAACATTTTTATGTTTCTACACACATGATATAAAGTATAATAAAATAATGCTAAGTACAATGGTTATGGAAACTTTCTCCCATCCCTTCATCACTACAGAATCCTGGTTCCTCCAATTCCCATAGATACCTCAGGTGAGACTGCACCTACTTGTGGGTGATGCCGAAAGGGATATTATCTGAGGGTTTTTTTGGTTAATTCATGTTGAACACTAGGTCTTCTCACTGTGCGACAACAATAGTGTTGCAATCCCATAAGGAATACCAATACATGTTGAGCCAAACTATTATGAGAAGAAAATCTCATAATTATTAATATGGTTCATGTATGGAACAAATATGAAAATGCAATTATGAAATAGAAAATTTATGGGTAATATATTTGAAATAATTTTTTATTGAATTAATGAAAGCATCTCATAAGTTACTACATGCATGTGATATAAAAAATATGTCTTGAAGGAGAGATGATGGTTGTAAATCTGGGAAAGCATGGAAATAGCTATTGTTGGGACATGAGAAGCCAATGATATGCCATGATCACTATAAATAATGTCATTTTGTGGTGACATGGGCCATAGGGACATATCAGAAAGAGAAATTTAGAGGGATGTGTCGGATGTAATACTTGAAGATTCCTCTAAAAATATTCTTATGCGATAAATCCTTGGCAGACAATATGGATGGCCCGAGGAACTGTATAGAAGAGAAGGGGATGCGTGAGTCTAATACTGGATAGTGAGTGACCACAACGAAGAGGAGACTTAGAAAACGGTCGTAATATGTTGATTATGATCATGAGAACTATGAGTATGTCAAGGAAAATAGTGATCCGAGTAAATGTGACATCCATATGGATGAAGATCCATGAAATTCACAAATAAGTAGTGTGGTGACTTATAAAATTGCCTCTTGAATTATGGACATAAATGAAATTTTTATGCATGAAATTGTTAATTAATATGTTGTCATATGAAATTGTTGTAGGCATGAGATAGATTCCAAGAGTTTGGAAAATGACTAGAACAAGAAAAAGGAAAACCTTGTTGAAGTCACTAAAATATGGGAGCATGGTTCGAGTTGTTGAAATGAAAAGAACACTGAGGATAGTGTTCCTTTAAAGGGGAGGAGATTATAATATCCCATTTCCATAGTATTTAAATATATTTGTGATTATTGTCAAAACTAGGAATGGTCCGTTTATGTGTAAACTTAGAAAGACAATGAACCTTTGATGAGGATGTGATGTAAATAGATTTCCATTTTAATATACATATGTGTATGGAAAATGTTGACTAATTGCTGAAGGTGATGCCTATATAGGTTATGATACAATGAGAAGGAATGGTGATGGGAAACAATACTAGTTGAGATGACCCCTTCCAAGAAGTACTCTGTTGCATTTAAATATGCTCAAACCCAAAACTATCCTTTGTTCTATAAACTTTACTTACCAGTTCAACTAGTAGTTGGGAAGTCTTCCTCAAGAGTCAATGAGGGGATGGGAAAAATATCCATATGGAAAATTATGATCTGGTCCACAAATGGGAGATGTGACCCATGAGATATAGGTGTGGAAGCTATGAAATAGGAGGAAAAAAAGAGTGGTGGACATGGTTGGGTCTAGAGAGACACTCTGAGAAAGAGGAATGTGGGGATATTTATCTAGTTCAAATTATAAAAGAGAAGAAGTGGAAAATGAGAGTAACCTTGGTTTGTTGATGTTTGTTGAGTAAAAGAAGAGTTTCCTCTGATGGCCTCATACTCTATATAGGGGGTGGCCATATGTGGAAATACCAAGAGAAATTGTTGCCTATGGTTGGTTGGAAAATGACACACCCTTCAGCAGTTGCTTGCACTTTCTAACCTCAGATAAGTATTTGTATATTCTATGTCCGGAATAAAAATAATGAATCAGTGCATGTAAATGTATTTATGGTGTCTTTATAATGATCTCAATGAGTTAAATTCATATCCTATTGATACAAATGTGTAGGAATATAAATCAGGAAGTGATAGTGAAGACTAAACAATTCAAATCTTCATAAAACATTTGAAGATGAAAGTGTTGATTTTTATATGTTGTGAATGTTATTTCTTACTTTATTAGGGTTGTATACAAGAATTGGGAAGTGGTTGGTCCAAATCTTAGATATCGAGCCTTAGGACCTTCTTGGGAAGGGAGAAACAACTTGGGGTAGGCTGTTGCATTGAATAACTATGGAATTATGTAAAAACATACGTGTTTTGTACACATGAACACCTGAAACTGCTATTTTGTTCTGAGTTAAAGAAGGTGAATATGTGTCCTTGCTCATTGTATGCATAGTTATAATTATATAAATACATATATCATTATATTGAGTTTCCTGTGTGGAATGAAGCACTTTATTAAACTTTTGTCATGTATGTAGAAGGCCATAGATGGTCGATCGAACCTGTGTTTTTCTTCTACATAACATCGAATGGTCATGGATAATCGACTACATGATTCAGTGTCATTCCATATGATTATTTTCTGTTGTGAATGGGTAAGGGAATGATCTGGATTATTTTCGACATGAAATGAGAGAGAAGATGTTGAGTCTCTATTTTGACATAAGATAATGCCCTATCTTACCCTATATCTAAGCCATTTTGCCTCTGTTATAAACTTATACTAGACTAATCCCTCCCAAAACACATGCCTAACAACTATGTCATGTCCAAAAGAGGTAATTGATGATTTAAAGCATGTTTGTTTAACTTTCTTAAATTAATTTGATTGAAAGTGTTTTATTTTTTATAGTCCTAAAGATTTGATTTATGAGCAGTCTATCCGGCACTACCAGACACCGTGTAATCTGGTACCAAATCCATTCTGGTACCCATGACAGTTTTAATCTAGTACCAACTCCATTCTGGTACCAAGATGTGTGTTATTCCGGTACTACCTACTCTGCTCTATTCCAGTACTAGACTCGTGACTGTGTGCAATCCAGTACCAGAACCTCTGTTTCCAGAATGTGCCAGTTGGACCTGAATAGTGGTGAAGATTTCGAAAAGACAGTTGGATAGAAGCACCCGAGACAATTTTCCAGTTGCAAGAGAATCCATCGCTCATGCACTTCGGGTCATGAGGATGGAGTCGATTCCTAAAAATTTGATGTAAATCTTAAATATGGAATTTCTTGAAATGTTTAATGTTTATCCATAGATATTGATAGTATCAACTTACCTTATATAAGGAATGTTGTATAGATGATAAGAAACATATACATATATTTCTTGAAATGTTTAATGTTTATCCATAGATATTGATAATATCAACTCACCTTATAAGGAATGTTGTATAGATGATAAGAAACATATACATACATACATATATATATATATATATATATATATATATATATATATATATATATATATATATACCTGTGTGTGTGTGTGTGTGTGTGTGTGTGTGAATGTAAAAAGTATGCAAAAAAAAAACAGACAATACTTATCATTTTCATGTATCAAGTAAAAGACTGTTGATCCAATTTACCAACTAAATTAATACATAAGATCTTTTATGTCAATTGTTGGATGTGAGTGAAGAGTTTTAGTCTGTTACCCCCTTAAGAGGTTCCTTGTTGGTTCGACAAGGGCCCACTGCCCCAACTAAGTTAAACCTCCTTGTATACGTTCTGTGTATTTGTGTGGATAGTTTACAGCAGTGTGTGTGTGATTTCTCTTTATTTCATTTTTAGGATTGAGCATTGAGTTAATCATTTTGGATTGGTGTGAATAAGCAAGTGTTAGATCGAATATACATTTTATTCTCAGATGTTGAAAGTAGTTATTTCATAATTTGAAGCATGGGACTGATAGTTGGATTTTATGACTGTAGTAGACCTAGTATCGCAAGGGACCAGGAGACTTTATATTTCATCTTCATGTTCTATAATAAAGTATTTTAGTTATACTGAACTTCCCTTGTGCTGGTTTGATTGAATTACATGAGGTTGAAGTTGTCTTTTGTTTTGATAATGGTTGGAATTGATTGTTTTAATTTCTATAGGAGACAAGCTTCTTAAAGTTCATCTTTTCAATTCAAGCGCCTTAAATGAAAAGACTTGTTTCTCTAGGATAACATCTCTTTGATTGAATATGTGTTTAAGTTTCATTATTAGTTTTCTCTTCTTGGTTCAGAGGATACTTTGAAGTATTTAGAAATCTTAAAAATAGGATTTTTATGTTATTAATTATTTTTTATATACAACAAACTTAAGTAGGTTACTTGTTCTCGGCACATATGGTGTAATGACTCTTTTGATTACGAATCCCGGATTGACATTTAAATGAGTGTGAGATATACATTGAACATATATACACACCACCATTTTGGCGTCGTTGCTGGGGAGTTGTAAACAGTAACAGGTAGCATATTTTTTATTGGTTTGATGAAGTATTGGATTGGATTTGAGGATAATATGAGGGTGGGGAGAAGACGGTAAGACGAAAGGTAAGAACCTGCGCATCCACTTTGGTGGGGTTGCTCCAAATTCAAGTTGTCCTCCTACCTCAAATTAGGAATTTGCATCTTCATTTATTTCATTTTTTTTTATGAGTAGGTATAGGGATAATAAAGGTATATTTATTGCTCCTAAAATCTCAGAAAAACTAGAAAAGCAAACAACAAAGAAAACCCCCCCTTATACTAATTCATCGAAAACTCGTGCAAGAAAAATTCTCAGAGGAGAGAGCTGAAAGGAAACAATTGCAACAACAGCAAAAGGCACTATATATGAAGCCACTATTTAGATTAAATACATAAGGAAACAAGAAAGGGAGGAAGCGCTGGCGACCCCATCCAGAGGAGAAACTAAAAAAGAAGAAGAAGTGGTAATAGAAGAGGCTGCATCTTTTGTTTGAAGGCCACACAAAACCTTGGAACAACCAGAGATACCAGGTAACCCGGTGGTGGAACCATCACCTAGTGGAGAAAATTCACCACCTCCCTATAGATTTCTTGGAAACATGGCAGAAGAAGAGGGAAATATAACCAATGAAACAGAGACATTTGGATTCCCCATACTGGATATGGCTAAAGATGTTGATATGAATCACATTCCATTATCTTCACTTCCTCATTTCCGAGGTATGTCGACAGAAGACCCTGACTCATTTTTATTTGAATTTGACATATTGTGTAGGAGCTATTACTACTAGATAATGCTAAAAAATTAAAACGTTTCCTAGCCAGACTAAAATATTTGGCACTACGGTGGTTCATGAGCTTAGGGGAACACATAATTTTGTCTTGGGATGGTATGAAGGAGACCTTCCTCCAAAAATACCAAGATTACTGTAGACCTAGGGATGCTAGGAATGATATATTCAAAATGCAACAATCGGAAGAAGAAATCTTAGAAGACTACCTAGAGAGGTTCTTATACAATTACCAAAAGACTAAGCAGTTTTCCTTAGATAAAGCTACAGTTAGGACTGTCTTTCTAAAGGATGCGAGGGACGATTGCATTGAAGTGTTAAACCTCATGAGTTCTGGGGACGTATACCAAAAGCCATTTTAAGACATAGCAGAGTATTGTAAAAGATATTCTCGCAGTCGAGCTAAAATGGGGAAAAGTATAAGGGACCCTACCAATAGAATTGATAAACCCACATCTGGAGGTGTCACGAGGATTGAACTAGGAAATATATTGGAAAACTTTAAAACAAATATCCTACACACCACCAGTTCCCAACTAGATACGATAAAAATTAAAAGAAAACAAGAGGAAGAAAATGTTGCGTTAGCAATTTTCTATCATCAGTGTAGGAGGAAACACCCTGAAAAGGAATGCCCCCTCATTGTTATTGAAATTTGTGGTCTTTGCACAGAGGACCATCCTATTAACGAATTCCCTTCTCTTCATAGACTCAAGGCCATGTTCAAGGGAGGAGGAGAACCTGAGACATCCTACCCCCCTAGGAGACCATGGAGACAACAAAAACCCAACATGTTTGCCGACGCAATTACACAATACCCCCAACAGCAATGGGTACCCCCCATGTCTTATCCTGAGTGGTCAACACAAACCCAACCTTGGAAACAGGGGTTGAGGGAACCTGTATATGGAAATGTTCCCTTTCAACCAACAAATTTTCCCGCCTATCCACAATATCCTTTGAATATTTCACAGTTTCTCCCAGGATTTACCCCCCCTTCTCTTCTTCCACCCCAAAAAATACAACAACCACTTGCACTACCCATGAATCTAAATATGCAAAAACCAATGCAAGTTGCACCCATCCAAAACCCTCCTCGGCCTACCCCTATTCCTGCACAACCTATCCCTAACCCAAATAACAGACCGACACAACCTATACAAAATGTTGAAGTGCAAACCTTTCCTACTTATGTAATAATTCCAACTTCATTTAATGGAATTTAATTAAGATAAGGAAGGATTATAAGCAAAACAAATCCCATTATTGTCATTCAAGAGGAACAAGTGCATAATCACACAAACCAAGAAGAACAAATAGATGTCCAAACGGTTCAAAGAGAAGAACAGATGACTGATCCATTGAACGAAAAAATAAACACTCTAGTACCACAAGAATTCCCTTTTCCCAACTCCCTTGCAGCGGAAACACCCCATGAAATGAATCCCCCTTACCCAGAAAGGTTGCTCGTAAAAAAAACTGAGGAACCTTTGAACATAATCTAGAGACTAACTCTGTAATATATGTGTAAATATCCCACTACTAAAGGCCATTAAATACATACCTATATATGCTAAAATTGTAAGGGACCTTTGCATTAAAAATCCAAGGAGAAAGAGGAAGGAACCTCCTGTCATACGGGTGGTAGGGAAGTCATCCAAATTTATAACATAAATTCCTTCCAAGTATAGTGATCCAGGGAACCTAGTGGTAACCATAGAAATCAATGGTGTTACCTTGCCTAACACATTGATTGATCTAGGGGAAGAAATAAATGTGATGTTAGTAAACACTATGAAAACACTATAACTAGATCACTTAAGACCTACACAAACTTTTCTAGAGCTTGCAGATAAATCATTCATCACCGCAGCAGGAAGTTTAGATGATATAACAGTGACATTGGCCTCTTGGGAATACCCTGTGGATTTCTTGGTAATCCATCCCAAATTCCCCAAACTAGGAAACCCAGTGGTACTGGACCAACCTTGGTTGGCCACTGTTGATGCATTCATCAGTTGTTGATCTCGAGAAATGACAATTTCCAATGGCACTCAAAGTCAGAAACTTATCCTTTTCCCCCCCACCCAACCAGCCACTGAAGTTCCTCTCTGGTTGGATAATCCTTATGGGGAGGAGGACTGTAATCAACCTTTGTTTACA
Source organism: Picea sitchensis (assembly GCA_010110895.2). Classification (NCBI taxonomy): domain Eukaryota; kingdom Viridiplantae; phylum Streptophyta; class Pinopsida; order Pinales; family Pinaceae; genus Picea; species Picea sitchensis. Next base: position 563,277 of record SNQJ01S0000276.1, on the reverse strand, counting down.
CTTGAACAAGTAAAAGGAGTACAAGAACACTCTGAAGGACAAATCCTAAGTCTATTCTTGGCTGCTTCGATATGCATTGACTATCCCCAATCTTTCCCTAACTACACACACATCTTTAGCCCTGAATTTCAAGAAATTTGGCACCCTTCCACTTCTACAATAGACACTCTTTCACAAGTAGAGGAAGGGAAGGAATCTATTTTCCAAGATATAGAAATCAGTCATGGGAAGTCCTTGTATATCAATGCCAGCCTAGAAACAGATCAACAACAAAAGATGGTACAAATGATTCAAGGGCAATCTGATGCATTTGCATGGGATTACTCTGACATGAAAGGGATCCACACAGATACATGTATGCATCATATTTACACTAACGATCAGATCAGACCTATCCAACAGCCCCAAAGAAGAATGAACCCAGCCTTGAAAGATATAGTAAAGGAATAACTCCAAAAACTCCTACAAGCCAATTTCATTTACCCTATATCAGATAGAAAATGGGTCTCCCCATTAGTTATTGTACCAAGGAAAAATGGGAAATGGAGGATTTGTGTGGACTTTCAAGAAATAAACAAGGCCACCTATATGGACTACTTCCCTTTACCTTTCATAGATCAGGTCTTGGATACTTTATCTGGGAAGAGGTACTTTTCTTTCCTGGATGGGTTTAGTGGTTACAACCAAATACACATTTCACCAGAAGATCAGGATAAGACCACATTTACATGTCCTTGGGGAACCTATTCCTATAGGGTTCTCCCCTTTGGGTTATGTAATTCCCCTTCTACCTTTCAAAGGGTTGTCTTGGCTATTTTCTCCGATCTAACCAATGTTTGTGTGGAAGTCTACATGGATGAATTCACGGTATATGAGGATGATTTCCAATAGGCATTGGATAATTTGAAGAAGGTACTGGTTAGATGTAAAGAGACCAACCTCTCACTCAGTCATGAAAAATCGAGAATGTTGCTTACTGAAGGAATTGTTCTATGTCACCACATCTCTGGTACTGGAATAAGAGTGGACCCTGCCAAAATCGACATTATTTCCCAAATTAAGATTCCTAGTTCACAAAAGGAAATCAGAAGTTTGTTAGGACATGTCGGCTACTATAGGAGGTTTATTAAAAAATTTACAAACCTAGGAACCCCCCTTTTCAAACTACTAACGAAAGATGTCGAATTTTGCTGGGATGAGAAATGCCAAAACTCCTTTGAAATCTTAAAAACAAAACTTTCAAGTGCTCCTGCTTTCAAAGGTCCAAACTGGTCTCTTCCTTTCCATATCTATACAGATGCCTCAGATACCGCTTTGGGAGCTGTATTAGGACAAAGGGAAGGGAAGATTCCTTATGCTATATACTTCATTAGTAAGAACCTCTCACCTGCTGAAGAAAACTATACTGTCACAGAGAAATAATTTTTATCAGTAGTACATGCCATCAATAAGTTTAGACACTATATAACATGATACAAAGTTTTTGTGCACACTGACCACTCAACTATTAGATTTCTAATGAATAAAACTGTTACAAATGCTAGAGTAACTAGATGGTTGTTTTTACTACAAGAATTTAATATCACTATCATAGATAGGCCTGGAAGAGACAACTTGGTTGTTGATTTCCTGTCTAGGCTTATCCATACAAGTGACAGTACTCTAGTGGATGATGATTTTCTGGATTAGAATTGATTTTCCATTTCTACTTTCACCCCTTGGTATGCAGACGTAGCCAACTATTTGGTAACCGACAAGCTGCCTCAAGGTATGACATCCAGAGAAAAATAGGGAATCACTTAGCTAAGTGCCAATTACATATGGCATGAGGATACCCTATACCAAACAAGATTTGATTTGGTAATCAGAAGATGTGTCCGAGAAGATGAAATGCAGGATATCTTCAGAGCCTACCATGATGGCCCATGTGGAGTCCACTTTGTTGACAAAAGGATAGCTTACAAAATCCTACAATATGTCTATTATTGGTCAATCATTTTTAAATATACAAAGAAATATGTGGCCAACTGTGATGATTGCCAAAGAATGGTAAAACCTACATCAGTCAATGAAATTCCACTCCAAGCCCAAGTAGTAATCGAACCCTTTGAAAAATGGGCCTTAGATTTTGTAGGACCTATCAATGCCATGTCCCATAGAAAAAAGTACATATTAGTTTGCACAGAGTATGTAACAAAATGGGTAGAAGCCAAGGCCCTGTATTCAGATAATGAACAAACAGTTGTAGACTTTCTCTTTGAGGAAACTTTCACTTGTTTCAGGGTACCTCAGGAAATAGTCACTAACTAAGGGACACATTTCACCTCAAATTTGGTCAAGGCTCTTACCGAACAATACAAGATCAAACACAAAAAGTCTTTGCCCTATCACCCCTAAGACAATGGCCAAGTGGAATCGACCAAGAAAGTGATAAAGGCCATCCTCACTAAGATTGTTCAGCTGCATCACAAAGACTGGGCTGATAGGTTGCCTGAAGCCTTGTGGGCCTACAGAACATCCTGGAGAAGTGTCCTACAAAATATCAAGAGTGCAAAGTCATGATGTTTTTTTTTGGATCAAACTCATACTCCCTCTGTATATCCAGTAAATAAACCCCATGATTCATTGTCGTACTATATGAGACGACGCAAACCATGAATCATAGCATATCGAGTAATGATCTCAGTTGATTTCATATACATAAGTCTCGATCATAATGACCACATGCTTCCGTGAATATCGTCTGACACCAAGCTTCCCACGAATCTGGAAACCATTAGTAGATCTTACCTACCTCTCCATATCATCATGACTATCAATGTGACCATTGTAATATGCACTTCCATTCATAAATGCTCTTCTGGATGGCTCTGCCATCCAGATGAGTGTTATTTACCATTGTTGTCACACCGTCTACAAACACCCTATGCCTTTGTATCCCTTGCATGTTTCTCCCAACCAATACTCTATCATCTAGTACTCAATCCTCGACCCTTTGTCTGTGCTTTATCCACCCGAGATAATTTTTTAAGCTATCATGGGGGTCAACAGGCATGAGCTCATCTTTCAAATATACAAAGAAACAACAGAATATTAGGCTTGTAAGGAAAAATATGAACAGGTAGGGTGGGCACCATTCTTGGAGAAATTTAAAGGTCATCATGAGGGAATTTCTCTCGTCTTAACGCAGACATATGATGGATAAAATGTGCATCTTGGGGATGTAAAGTTAACAATTACAGAGGCCACTATAGTAGAAGCTACGGTTCTCCCGATGGCTAGAGAAAAATACTTCAAGAGAGTGATCATTAACAAAAAGATTTGTCAAAAATACCTCAATCCAAAACATCACGACCCCGATTGGACCAAGGGCATCCCTCGAAGCTACATCAAAGAGAACTATTGGACATTGCTCATAAGTCTACAAAAATTCCTCACCCACGAGGGAAGGTATGCTATGACCTTCATTTATCATTTAAATATTTTATCACATTTCGAGGGAATACCACAAATTAATTTTCCCCACTTTTTATGGACGAGTTTAAAGAAAATGGGAAGAGGGGTGAGGTCAGTTTCCAAGAAACCTGAGACTAGCCTTCATCATCACAGTTTAATTGAACTTTTGGTTGTTCATGCTTTAAAAACACAAGGGGGTAGTTAGAAGAAGTTACTCCAACAAAGTTTCGCTCAAGAAAAATCCAAGTTGGTCGAGACATAGAAGGAAGGCACACACAGTGAAGGCTCAAGAAGAAAAGAAAAGAAAGAAAAAAAAATGACATCGGAAGGTAAAGAATAAACTGTTATGCCCAACTCATCTCAGCCCATTGAGAAATCAGTTACAGACAAGTCTGTCGTAGGGGAACCAATTATATCAAGAAAGAAGACAACCACTCAGTTCCAGAGAGTAAGTCCTACTTTGGTTCAAAGGAGTAAAAGACAAAAAGAAGGCTCAGAACCAGGTGGTCAATTGGATAGCGTTCCTGAAACAATTGTGGAAATGTAATCAGAACCAGCCAATCAAATAGAGAAGACCCCTTACTTCCATTTACAAAGAAAGAAAAACTCTACACCAGCTAAAGCATCTAGCTCGGTCCTACTCCCTAAAGACCAACGATCATAGAATCATAAACAAAAGAAGGCGAAGATGGATCAACAAGAGATTTTACTAGAGGCAACTGTAAAACCTCCTCCAAAATCCTCTAAAGAATTGAAACGTATCTCAGAAGTTACTCGGCCTTCCCAAAACTTAGTTGGTGAACTGAAGGAGACCGCTAAGGTAACAAGTAAAAATGGAAAGAAACTAGAAGGAAAGGGGGCACAAGTTCTAGAGCCCATGCCTCAATCTTCCAGGATAGGAATACGGGTTTGCCAGCAGAAGCAAACCCCAGAATTTACAATTCAAGCCCGCAAGATAAAAGTCAATTCAACATAGGAGGAACAGGTGTCCAGGCCTACCCCTATTAGTAAATCTAAGAAAAGGAAATTGTTTGAAGAAACTCCTACCCCTATCGAAAAGTCTAAGAAATCCTCGTCGCCCATATGTAGGACCACTAGAAGTATGGCTAAAGAGGCGACAACTCTAAACATACCTTCTCCTCAAAGAGAATCTATGGATATTCCAAGTTCTCTAGAAAAAGAGAGTGGCTAGGGAGCTGCCACAAGCAAAACATAAGGACTGGTAACAATAAATGAGACAGAAGGGTTGGTAACAGAGACTTTGATGTATTTGAGGAAAGGAAAAGAAGCTCGAGAGGTGGTAACTTAGGAAGCACTTACACCAAGTCCAGGCAAGTCCCTGAGCAAACGAAAGATGATAATAAAGGCTCTGAGGAGTCTGAGGAAAGAAAAAGAGGCTCAAGAGATGGTGGCCAAGAAATTACTCACACAAAGCCCAGACAAGTCCCTGAATGAACAAACATTATTAACAAAAATTGAGAGATTAAAGCAAGAAGTTGAAGAATACAAAATACTAGATAGGCATATCAAGGCAGAGAATGCGGAATTGAAAGAGTGGCATGCAGAGGTCTCTACCAAACATAATAAGGTCTTGCAATTGATCCATTACACTAGGGTGATGAAGAAGGAATTTAAGAGTGAAGCTTTTGGTGTTAACATCATGCAATCTATGGAATGACAGAGGAGGGTCCAATTGTGAAGAAAGTTTTTGGATATCAGTTTTTGATAACGTTGCATGAGGACATGCAACATCTTCAGCATGGAGGAAATGTTGAGTCTCTATTTTGACATAAGATAATGCCCTATATTACCCTATATCTAAGCCTTTTTCCCTCTATTATAAACTTATATTGGACTACTCCCTCCCAAAACACATGCCTAGTATCTATTTCATGTCCACAATAGGTGATTGATGATTTAAAGCATGTTTGTTTAACTTTCTTAAATTAATTCTATTGAAAGTGTTTTATTTTTTATAGTCCTAATGATTTGATTTATGAGCAGTCTATCTAGCACTACAAGACACTGTGTAATCTAGTACCAAATCCATTCTGGTACCCATGACAGTTTTAATTTGGTACCAACTCCATTCTGGTCCCAAGACGTGTGCTATTCCGGTACTACCTGCTCTGCTCTATTCCGGTACTAGACTCGCGACTGTGTGCAATCCGGTACCAGAACCTCTGTTTCCAGAATGCGCCAGTTGGACATGAATAATGGTGAATATTTTGAGAAGACAGTTGTTTAGAAGCACCCGAGTAAGTTTTCCAATTGCAAGAGACTCCATCACTCATGCACTTTGTGTCATGAGGATGGAGTCAATTCCTAAAAAATTGATGTAAATATTAAATGTGGAATTTCTCGAACTGTTTAATGTTTATCCATATATATTGATAGTATCATCTTACCTTATATAAGGAATGTTGTATAGATGATGAGAAACATATATATATATATATATATATATATAATAGTGAATGTAAAAAGTATGCAAAAAGAACCATACAATACTTATCATTGTCATGTATGAAGTAAAAGACTGTTGATCCAATTTACCAGCTGAATTAATATAGAAGATCTTTTATGTCAATTCTTGGATGTGAGAAAAAAATTTTAGTCTGTTACCCCCTTAAGAGGTTCCTTGTTGGTTTGGCAAGGGCCCACCGCCCCAACAAAGGTAAACATCCTTGTATACGTTCTATGTATTTGTGTGGATAGTTTACAGCAGTGTGTGTGTGATTGCTCTTTATTTCATTTTTAGGATTGAGCATTGAGTTAATCATTTTGGATTGGTGTGAATAAGAAAGTGTTAGATCGAATAGACATTTTATTATCAGATGTTGAAGGTAGCTATTTCATAATTTGAAGTGTGGGACTAATATTTTGAGTTTATGACTGTAGTAGACCTAGGGACCAGGAGACTTTATATTTCATTTTCATGTTCTGTAATAAAGTCTTTCAGTTATACTGAACTTCCCTTCTGTTGGTTTGATTGAATTACATGAGGTTAAAGTTGGCTTTTGTTTCGAGAATGGATGGAATTGATTGTTATAATTGCTATAGGAGACAAGCCTCTTAAAGTTCATCTTTTCAATTCAAGTGCGTGAAATCAACAGGCTTGTTTCTCCAGGACAACATCTCTTTGATCAACTATTTGTTTAAGTTTCATTATCAGTTTTCTCTTCTAGGTTCAGAGGATACTTTGAAGTATTTAGAAATCTTAAAAATAGGATTTGTATGTTATTAATTATTTCCTATATACAATAGACTTAGGAAGGTTACTTGTTTTTGGCACATATGGCGTAACGACTCGTTCAATTATGAATCCCATATTGACATCTAAATGAGTGTGAGATATACATTGAACATATATATGCACCAACAGGAGATATAATAAAGAAATGCACAGAGATATCGTATATATCCAATAATATAACAAAAATGTATTAGAGATGCAACCATAAACACAAATATATAGTAATACATGATTTCTATTAATGAAATAAATTTACAGAGACTGTAAAAATACAGAGTGAAAGACTCGCTAGAATGGTGGCATCTTATCTCTGAGAAGAGATGTGACGGCTACTCGCATTCGCAAGAAGATGATTACAATGAGGCTCTGAAGGCCTTTTTACAATAAACAAGAATGCAAAAATTCATAGACATCCAAAAACCTAACCCTAGGAGATGAAGCGCCAAAAGTCATGTGGGCCTTGTTTGGGTAAGTTAGTATATCAACTTCCTGGGGTCGTAACTTTTGTGTACGATCTTCGTTTTAGGCGTATAATAGCTCATTGGAAAGGTATCATTGAGGAGATTCATTTTGGGGGTTCAATCATTCCTTTGGATATGATTGAGAATTTCTATCTCAAAAAACCTTTATTTGGGCCCTCAAAACAACCTCGGAAGTTAAAAACTGCTAAAAATAGTAAATTACCAAATTTGCCAGAAAACTGTTTTGAGCTAGTCGAAAAAGGTGGGTGGCCACCGATATCCACCTGGATCAGGAAAAATTAAATCAAATAAATGTTACGGACCAAAAACCTAAACTAACACTCATTTATCCTTGTGTAATCACTGAGGGAAGAACAACCGTAGAACTGGCTGGGAGGTCGAACCATCATCGTTAAATTGATAGCATGTCCACATGAGCCAGTGGTTGGAGTCCTGAATTATTGGGATATTGTACACCTGAGCTCAGAAAAATTTAGTCTAGAGGCCTTATGACACCTGATATGCCCAAGTTAGTGGGCAAGGTTTCCATGCACAAAATTCCTATCCCTTTATTTTCATGTGGAGACGACGTCATGGTGATGTCTCGAGCTAGAATGGCTACCACGGTATCACGTAGGTGACACTTGTCAACCAATAATTTGTGGATGATTCAAGTGTGGTCCCATGTCAGGATAAATAGTTGAGTGGTCTCCTTTAACCGTGACTTATATATCTACAGTATGAGGTTTCTCAGTTATCGATCTCGCATATAATCTCAGGAGGGGTCTAGCACCAGGTTTCCAATGTACCAGACATCACGAGGATTTCATACCTATAACATATTTTGGAAATTCATGAGTGTCAATATGTTGGTCACTCCTGTGGGTCAATGCCCCAGAAGATCGGATATCAAATCTTTTGTCAAAAGGGTGAAGTTACAAAGAAAACCTCGTCGGTCGATGGCATGGTGGGGCATGATTTCGAGGAAAGTTTTTTATCCCCCCCATTCTCTTATATTATCCTACGAGTGAATAGAGACAAATTTTAGCCACATTAGAGTGACATAATTATGACACATTGTGACAAATTGGAAGCTAGAGTGAAATGGGGAGGACATGTGTCAACGTCTTGCTTGCAAGAAAGTGGAGCGTTGGACACTTGTCAAGTTCATGCTTGGAATAGATGAGTTAAACATTGGTCATTAGATCTATGGATCAAGGAATCTCAACCATTTATATTTTAATAAGCTCAGGAGGGAGGTGTACATTGGGGTACAAAATTGTTCGACCCCCGAAATACTTCCAAGTTATTTTTTTTTGGAAAACCCTGATGCGTTGATACCCAGTGGGGCACAGTTCTAGGTTGGACGGGGTTCTAGGTACCAGAAATAAGGATGTTGGACATGTGATATGTTAACATGAGAATATGAGGGGCTAGTGGCTTGAACATAGTTACCAACTTAATGAGAACTGTGACCTCAAAACGAGAAATTTGGCCCCAAAAACCCATATTTTTGCATAAAAAACATCAAAATCAACCCCCAAATCAAAAAGTGGTGCTACCAGTAGCACCATTTTTTAAAACGGGGTCAAAATTACAACATTTTTCAAACATGGACTTCAAAACTTAGACAGTAGCTCAGAAAAACCTTAAAATAAGCACCTAAAAACAAAAAAGATGTTTTTGATTTTTTCTTTTCTTTTCAAAACATTAAATTTTGAGAACATTTGAAATCGTATTTTTATCACTTGGTACCATTAAAACCAAAAATGTAAAATAAACCATCAAATTGAAAAGTACTACTATCGGTAGCACCCATTCTAAAATTGGGGTATTAAAATGAGACATTTTTATAATGTGGTAAAAGAACTCATCATTACTGTAAACAAAATCATAAAATAAAATGTTAAATGTTTACTTTTTAAATGTTATTATCATGCAAGCACAAGGTAAAACATAATGCGATGAAAATATCACAATATACTTTAAAAATTCAATGACACTTTTTAATAATTTTTTCCTTTTAATAATAAAAAAGTAAATACAAGTTACATTGAATGAAACATAAATAATTTCTTAAAAGTATTGTTACATTGACCATATTCAAAACAAATGAGCTAAGAAATTTTATAATATTATTCATAATAAAAAAACATATCATTCATAAAACATAACAAAAGATTCATAACTTCATGTAAGATCATATGTCAGTTCAATGCTCTTTTTTAGTTACCATACAAACATCATATGGATAAAAAATTCTTAAAATGTTCCATACACTTATTCAAATTGACTCATTGTTTCTGAAATACCATGAGAGTCTACATTGTCTTCAAATGAATGTTTTGATGAATATGTAGATGATCCATACACTTCTCTATTGTCGATGAATGCACCATCTGAGTCTACATGCATACCCAACATTTCAAATGTCAAATGCCTTTTTGATCTACGACTAGGTTCAATAGAATCCCATCTTTCATTTATTTATCGTGGAAACAACCTCTTGATAATCTCTATTGTCTTGGAGTGAAGAGTTCCTCTCTTTGTCAAATTGAATTCATAAACAAGTATGTCAACATCGTCTAATTTTTAGAGGTCAGTGCAACGACAAGTTGTATTTTGACCCTTTTTTTTCTCTTTCTATTGACATGTTTATCAACCACCATCTCTGACTTGTACACACCATTGAATAGTTATGTACTTTTTTCATACCAATGCACTTCAATTGCAACAACATCATCATTTTTTTCTCAATATTTATAACCTTTCCGATCCATAATAGATAACCATGTGGATCCTCAGTCACTAAAACTGCAATCATGCTACCCTCCTTAATATCTTGTAATAAACCCCTGTAAAGGTCTTCCATGGCTTCACGTTGTGCACGTGACCTTTATGAACCAATATACATTTCTCTTTCCTCTGCTTGTGTAATCTCAATATCACCTTGATATTCTTGAACTTCAACAATGTTTCTTTCTTCAAATTCGTTTGGCATATTTTGTGGCCAATGAAATGGAGTCCTCAACATTGTATCTTCATTTGTTGAGCTTGAAATTATGATACTTTGACTATTGAAAAAATACTACCACCAAAAAGAATCAACAACATCAATGTACTCATATGTATCCTTAATGGACTTTTTAATTTCTTCCAGGCATTCAGAATAATCTACATCTCTATTACGCCTTTGTGCATTATGGATTTCAGCAACTGATTGTAAAAATAATAAGTTTGATGCAAGAATTCAACGATATGGAATGAACTTCAAAAATGATAAACTTGATGAAGGCCCCCATTCTATAGTAGTTGAATACTGCTTTCCCATATAAGTGTTTTCCCATCAATTTTTTTGAAACAAAATTGATGTTGGAAGCTAATGTCATTAATCTTCTCAATACATTTTTATTCACGATGTGATCCCTGAATAAATCTCTGCATGTCAATAGTTTCTTCTAATATATGAAGAACAGTCTCTGGAATGTATGCTTTCTTGATACATTCAATCAATGATGGTAGACTTCCAACATTTTTCCTCTTCAATGTTACGGAAAAATGAATGAACATTTGATCAATATGATCATGAGTGTGTCCAACAAGAAGGAAACCAACTTTCACTTTTTGAAAGATTCCCATTTCAACAATCATGCTTAGATATCCAAACACAATTTGATTTTTATTTTCACGACTAGTGTTGTCCAACTATAGATAGAGAACTTGAGGAAGAATTCCAGACCAATGAGTGAGCACATGATGAATTATGGTGATGGTCATATTTTTATCATTATGAATATTTGGAGCTGTGAAGTAAACGCTTGGACACATGTTTCCATTGAAAACCATACAGCGAACCAAGTGAAACTGAATGAAATTCTCTTCCTGTAAATTTTTGGGTGTACGAACAAAATGTGATAGAAGTGTTTTCTTCTAGTCCATGCCATCAATTATCATACCTAAATATTTGTTTGGAGCATCATAACACTTCTTCCATTGTTTTTACAACTTTTCTCTTTCACTTGATTATTGATTTTGATGTTCTTGAAGTGCTTTGATTATGGAATCTGCACATGACATAAAATGGAAATATTGATCATATGTTTTCATAGTTGATAACTATTCAAGTTAAAAAAAATAAAATTAGTAAATACATACCTCTTTTGGCCCCTTCATATTTATCTCTTCTTGTTTTGAGAGTAGTACATATACTACAAATCCCCATCCTTGACTTCTTAGGAATATAGACATTGTTGAATTGTTTCTTCCATATTATTGTAAAATATGCATATGTAATAAAATTACCCTTTCCTTCAAAATCTTCAACATATCCTTTGTACAAGTTGTAGATTTCCCTCCTTGAAAAATCATCTGGAATATGTATTATGTCTCTATCTGGCATACACTCTCCATGTTTGGAAAAGAAATCACTCTTCCATGACAGTGCAGTGTTTGTGAATGGCCCACTCTCTCGTCCATGATGTACATTTGAATAAAATGATGGATCTTTTTCCAACCTTGTCTAGATTCTTGATAGACAAAGATTACGAATTGAGTGAAGTCTTTTGAAATCCTTTTTGAAAAGTAAAATATTCCCAATGCGATAATCATATATTGTATTGGTGGATATCATGCACCCCATCAAATATTAATTTTTCATGCTCTTATTCGTTGACAAATATGTCTTCCTTTTATTCAAGGCATACATGTAGTTCATGATTTTTAAACAATTATTTTGACAATATTCACTTGAAATCAATTCTTTTAAGGAAATTGATTTAGTGAGAAAGTCTTTCCTAGACCTTGCATAACTAGAATTCTTTGGATTGATATTAAAAGGTCTAATATTGGTCCTAGACACAATGTTTCTTTGCAATGTATCCATTATTTCATCATCCTTGGTAGAAGGGTTTTCCTTATCACCAAAAGGAGTATCAAGCAAAACATTGTCAGGAGACTGAACTAGAGAATGTTGATCACCTTCATTTTTTGTAGTTGAATGTTTGAGAACAACATCATCAACATAATCATTTGGTGAAAAACAATCATCAACATTATGTTCACTATTGACATAATCATCTTCATTGCTTTCAAAATCCCCACTTGAGTGAAAATTTCCACCATCTTTCTTAATCCCTTGAAAACCTTCATCAATATCTTGAAAATCCTCACTTGTAGGAAAATCAACATCAACATTGTTTCTTTTTAATTTATAACTCGAGAAAGAGTGACCACCAATGGCGTAATCATCTTCACTACTTTGAAACTCACCACTTGAAATATATTCTTCATCATCCTCGTTAATAGCTTCAAAATCCTCACTTGGAGGAAAATCTTCATTATCCTCATCGGTACCCTCAAAATCCTCACTTTTAGGTAAATCATCAGCACCAACATTGATTCTTTTAAATTCCTCATTCGAGAAAGACTGTCCAGTATTTTCATAATTGTCATCATTTCTTTTAAAGTCCCCACTTGAGGGAAATTCTTCTCTGTCCTCATTCGTGCCTTGGAAATACTCACTTGGAGGAAACTCTTCATCAGTACCTTCAAAATCCTCACAAGGAGGAAAATCATAATCACCAACATTGTTGTCTTTAAATTCTCCACTCAGGGAATTTGGTCCATCATTGTCATAATCATCTTCACTGCTTTTAAAATTTCCACTTGAGGGAATATCTCCATCGTCTTCATTGATGCCTTGGAAATCTTCATCAGTACATTCAAACTCTTCACTTGGAGGAAAATTTTCATCCCAATAATTTAAACATTGATCATAGTCTCCACTTTGAACTACATTTTGTTTATTTTCATTACTATTAAACTATTGACTAGATTTATCACCATCATATTCCTCCTCTTCATCATCGGTGCCTTCAAAGTCCTCTGATTTAGGACTTTCATGAGGAACATGTTGAATACAATTTCTTGCACCATGATCAAAATTATGACTAGCTAAAAAATATGATGCCTCATTTGCATTACAAACATTCCTATCACATTTCCTAGTCCCAACAAAAAACGTATGCGAAGAATTTGTTGATGTCTCAGAAATACAATTTTCTTTATTTGATGAATCCATCCCTTCTCTCTGAGAACATAGAATGATAGAAGTGTTCACCGTCCCTATGACATTATAATAACATGCATAATGATATTTTCCCTCTAAATGCCCCCCACCCCAAAAATATAATTTCCCTCCAAATTCCCCCTGCCAAAATTCCACCCCAAAATATTCCCTCCAAAATTTCCCCCTCAAATGTTTCCCTCCAAATTTCCCCCCCAATATTTTTCAATTATTTTCCCTTAAAAATTAAAAGCAATTTTCACTCTTTTATTTTGTTATTTACATATTAAATACAATATTTATCATGTTTATCTATTTATCTATTTATCCCACATTTATTAAACATATTTATGATCCATATAATTTTAGGTATATATGTAGACAATATCCCTATTTTTTTTTTATCCCACACTAGTTATACTAACAATAATTTATATCATATGTGTTATATATACACAACCTTCTTTTATCTTTTTATATTGTGTTATATCTTGGGAAGTATTTGTTTTAGCATTTGGAACAATCTAAAACATTGAGAAGACATCTGAGCATAATCTAGCAAGCAAAGAGGAGAATTTAGCATTTCAGAGGTTAGTTTTTTTGTTAAATTCTTGCATGTTTTCTACTTTTTTCTAAAAAACATATATGTTTTCTACGTTTTTCTAAAAAACACCTAATTTTTTAAAACATTTGAAACTTTTTTCATAAAATCTTAAAAAAATCCTTAATATTGTTTGAAAAAAAAAAGGCAAAAAAAGGTTAAAATTTAGATATAATTTTTAACTTTTGTTTAGTGTTTTTATGGTTTTTTAGGTTATATGTTATAACCTATAACATAGGTTATAGGTTATATAAAATATAACATGGGTTATATGTTATATAACATATAACATATAACCCAGGTTATATGCTATATAACATATAACATACGCTATATGTTATATAACATATAACATATGTTATATATTATATAACATATTGTAACACATCCACTATCATAATTTAAATTTTTTGGGTTAATCTCCCAAAATTGTGAAATCCCCAGAAGCCTATATTAGCAAAATGTCGAATCCCTGGTTTAATGTCGGGATTCGGGGTTGCTTCTATCGGGGTTTTGACACTCATGATGTCTTGACAACTCCAATCATCGATCGCCGATCTCTTATTCACCCCTTGGTTGCCTCAGCCCCCCCCCTTAGCTAAGCCTTGGATCCACATGACCGGTTTCTATATGACCATCCGACAGCTTCTCGTCGGGGTTTCGGAGTTTGTGGTGTCGAGGTGCACATGTACGCGGAACTCCCGATCCTCCGATCCCCGATGTGCTCTT
>SNQJ01S0000276.1:472436-533626 GCA_010110895.2 Picea sitchensis | reverse complement strand
GCTACATTTCTACAAGTAAGCACACCTGTAAATTCCATCAATTGTACTCCAACATCCTTGTATGTGTTTTATTCAATTGGATTGTATTTTTATTGAGTCTTGATATTAACCAGATCTGTATTTGTTCCCTTCCCATCAACTTATATTTTTTTACCTGAATATGATTCCTTCTTGATAAATTGCTCCAAATTATTTTCCAGTGAATTATTATCATTCTTAAGTTTCTTAATTTGGATAAGTAGGTTTTAATTATGATTCTTGAAGCGTGCAAGTTCTTCATTCTCTGATTTTTCCATTTTTTTTTATGTTTTGCCTCTCAAACTTTTTATATTTTAAGTTCTTGATTTGTTCGAGTAATCTCTAATTAAGGATTTTTAAATGAGAAGTTTCTTCATCTTTTTCTGACAATTTCTTTCTGATATCTTGATTTTCTTGTTCCAACTTTTGAAGGAACTATTTTGTATCCTTTGACTTCTTAATTCGAGTAAGTGTATTTTTATTGTGATCTTGTAACCAATAGATTTCTTCATTTTTGGCCAATAATTTACCATCAAATATCTCCTTGAAATATTTATATTATTATTCTTGTTATGTGCATTTGTCTTCTATGTTTTCAATTCATCACTCTATTTATGTGTCACTCTAGAATTCGATTAAGTAAGAATCTCTATAACACTTTGAGTAAATGAATTTTTTATTTTTAAATGGTTCTTGACATGTAAACTCCTTCTCACAAAAAATACATTTTGAAAAAAGAGTAGAATTCTGTGTGGAATCTATAATTATGAATTTCGTATCTTTTCTACCTTTTAACTTCAAAGGGGCACTAAAATATTTATAAAATATTTTGTTTTTTATACTCTCGTAACATTTTGACTTTTTGTTAATATCTTCAATATTTAATTTAAAAATCTTGATGTTTATTATCTGGTTGGTCGCAACCCTTCCTTCTTTTTGTTGATTACTAGACAGATCTTCATGAAATAGAAATTAATAGGGTATGGGCGCTGGTGGTATGGAAATTTCAATGTTGGGACATGGTTGTACAAGAGTGGATGTGTACCAATGGAAATTGGTGCATAAGGAAAATTGTATGACTGTAGGTGGTATGACGATTGAAATAATTGATGAATTTATGGAAATGGCAGCACACAAAGCATGGATCATATGGAATATTTGATGTATGGACGAATGGTATGGACAGTATGAAAAACGGTCATGGAGGGTATGGATGGTACAACAAAATCATTAATTTTTTAATTGGAAACTGTACAGATATGATGATGGATGGTACAATAAGTGATTTTCTATAGAATTCATACAAATGACGATAGGTAACTTTTGGAAGTTGTACGGTTTCCTTCATGCTAATATTTGTTGTAATTTTTTTTTCTTCAAATTTTAATGAGAATATTTTCCTCAATTTCTTTTGCACTCTAGTTTGTTTTTGTGTGTGTATGTATTGACTTGCAACATATTTATTCACTATTTTTTTCACGTTTTGTTTTTCCTTTTCCTAAAAAAATATGTCGAGGTATTTCCTCTAATTTCTTGGCAGTGGAGTAATTCTTATCTTTGAATGACTAAGGGCCATGTTTTATTCAAAGATTGAAGTTCCAAGAAATTTGAACATTTGAGTGGCTAAAGGCCTGCAGTGACGTTATCAAGGGAAACCGAATTTTGACCACGGGTCTGGTATTTAAAGGCTAGAATCAAACTCGATCCGATACCAAATGTGACAGTTAGATCTAGATCACCAATTAAATATCAAAAATATTTGTAATATAAAGTATAAATATATGTGGATAATATTATATATAATAAATTTACAAGTAATTATGATACGATTACAATTGAGAATGAGGGTTCGTATATGTACCCAAACAGAGGTGCCCTTTCATGAAGAGATGTGACCCTCCATTATGAGTTGTCTTTTCATTATTAATTATTAGTTTCATATATATATTGCTTATTACATTTGTTTTGGCCTTGTTGGAATATAAAGTGCCAAAACTCCTCTCTCCAGTAGACTACAAGGAAACCCAGATCAAGCTCAAACTAAGAAATATTCAATCCACTAAAATCATTGACCTGCCCCAATAGAAAAGTCACATGCTATACAAAAGGGAACTTCTATCCTCTGTGACTGAAAGGAAAATGAGGGAAATGGTACAAAAAATTAATAGGAAATCGAAGTAAGAGAATATTGCAACCAAGGAAAAATAAGACAAAGATGATAGAGATTGAAAATAAGATCACAACTCTAGTAATAGACCCTAAAGACCCCATTTCTATGGGAGAGTTGGTGAAATAGAAAGATATTGAAATAAAGGTTTAGAGAAAGAGGCTTAACCTCCCTAGAGCTCAAAATGTGAAAACTCCATAGTTGCAAGCCAGACATGAAGAAAAAGAGTATCTCTATTATGAATTGGTTGAATGTAAGAAGGTCATAACAAGGTTGCAGAGTGAAAATGAGAGGCTAGAAGAAGAAAACAAGACTCTCAGGAATCAACAGACTCATCTGGTCCATACAACAAATTCAAGAACATAATGGGAATCCTTGGAAGACGCAACAGAAGGACTAACTAAGGTGACATTTGACCTTAGCTTGAAGGAGATAGAGCTAGGAACTATGAGAAGCTAGGTCAAAAATAAATATGCAAGGGGAAAAAAATTGGAATAACAAGAAAAGAGCAGGGAAATATTGTTCGCTCAAATAAATGTTGTTAAAGAAGAGACCTTAAAGGAGTTTAAGGAACTAAAGACAAAATTTACAAGGAATTCATCCCTTAAATCATCCAAGCATTTCATTTGGGATATCATATCCACATTAATATCTAACAAATGGTCCCATTTCTCCATAATAGGGGATGATCTAGAGCTATTATGTTCATACAAGAAGGAAAACACTAGAACTACTAATAATATAGAAAAAAAACTAGATTTGGGTAATGAAATTATAAAGTTCTTGAATAATAGGACTAAAGAGCATCTCAAGGACATAAATTTTGATGCAGGAGCATCGCTCCACCTCATTAGCACCAACAAAGTAGTGCATCAATGCACAAGGAGGAATGAGTGCCAAGGCAAGAGAGGTGTTACCCCTCTCATTTTGAACCCAATTTAAAAATTGTAATGCAATTAAATGTAATTTAAGTCTGTGAAATTTAAGGAAAACCGAGCCTATGTATTTGTATAGGCTGATTTATTGTAATAGATAGGGTCACATTTAATGGTTGATAGTAGGAGGGATATAGATCTAATTTGGACTAGATGCATCCCATTGAATGTAATTCAATGCAATTCAACGTGGGTAGGTGGATGGAGAGAAGGCTGAGCAGCCCCTCTTTTGTAAAATATCTTTGTTTTTTTTAAATTATTATGATGAAGAGTTGTAGATGAGTGAGTAGAGAGAGAGCTCAAGAGAGGAGATAAAGTGTTGAATAATCTGTTGCATTCTAACCTTTGTAAATATTTGTAAAGAATAATTCAGATATAATACAAAATAAGTTTTTTTTGCATACGAGGTGTCAGTGTTCTTGTGTGTGATGAGTGATTGTTCTATGAATTTTTTTCTGTGTTTATTGATGTATGTTGTATATGTATGCAAGTAGGTTACATTTGTAGGTTTAGATAGATTTCTCTATCTGGATATTTCTAGGTGTTTCTGGGCTCTTAGGCTTGTGCAAGGAGTGCACACTAGAGTACTGAAAACTATATGAAGCCAGGGTGAGGAGTGAACTTGAATGTTGTTGTGAGTTAAGAAATAGTGTGCCAGGTGGGAACACTAGAACCATTCTGATGCTGAGAAGGAATAGTTCCAGGGAAGGCTTATCAGGGTTATTGAAAATCCAGAGGGAGATTTATCAGAGTTATTGAACATTGTGATAGCTAGTTGGAGGATAAGGAAGAACAGAGTTACTAAAAAATATAGAGAAAATTTCTACAAGGAGTGCAAGGAGTGAACTAGTGAGCTTGAAGATTTCGGGACTAGGGGAAGACCCATGCAAGGAGTGCATTGGTCCAACACTTAGATAGGTCTTGAGAAAGTCTCAGGGTAGACGAGATCAGAGTGTTAGGAGACTATAAGAATTCCTTTGAAGGAATGAAGGGTCCAGACTCTCAAATATATGAGAAAACCAAACCTCAGGAGGGATAGTTCCATTGGGAACGAGGACTCCATAAGGAGTGCAAAGGTACAGAACCCTTTAAGGTTCAGGTTGTGGAGGAAGTGCAAGGTGAGTGAAAGGAGGACTTATTTGAATGTCCAAAGCTTAGGAGGAATAGCGTTTTCCCAAGAACACAAGCAGAGGCCAATAGACAACCATGTAGGAGAGAAGCACTAAAAAGGGCCAAGCCCCTTTGAATTTTTAAAGAATTTCAATGTTCGGAGGTGTAGTGCAAGCAAGGTCGATCCTTTGAAGTTTATTGAATATTCCTTTATTGAAAGGAAAGTGCAGTCAACAGAGAAGAAGATACAACAGTAATCGGATGGGTTGTTATATTCAATATGGATAGGCAGATCAGAGCCCAGTTTAAGAAGGAGTGCGTAGAGAAGGAGGAAAGATATCGTTCGTTGGATCTAGGTGCGAGGATCTATTGTCATCCGATAGAGGTGAGTAGCTCGAGGTTTAACATTGCAAGTTGTTTAAATTTTGTGTGTTTGGCCAAATTTGTATATCGAAATCAAGGAGGAGTTATTGAAGTGGAGAATTTGATGGTTAAGATCCATTTGGGAGATTTGAGGAGAGTGGACAGTCGTTGGATCAGGAGGCGTTGCACGAGATTTAATCGGTGAAGTCCTTTGGATTTCGCACATTCGGGAGATTGGGTGTGTGGAGAAGTTTTGATCGCCTAAGTACTAAAGGCCAGAGAAAATCCTGGCCATTGATCTTTGAAGACACGTGGTAGAAGATATTTCTTACAAAGATACAAAACTCTAGAAGGATTACATTGATTTTATTCGATAACTCCCGAAGAGATGGGAGCTAAAGTAAATCTCTATCGTTGGTATAGAGAGCCACATGGGAGCAGATAGTAATGTCCGGGAGGTAAGCACTCCAGAAGCTTCAAGGCATGGAGTGTGCAAGCATGTCAAAGCTCTGAAGGCTGGAGTAGATACTATTTGCTGGCACGAGGAACACGTGGTAGCATATCCTAGATTCTGGTAGACCAGAACTCCAGGAAGATATAGTGTTGGAGTAGGCAGAATCATCGAAGCTCCAAACAGTAGAGAATATCTCAACTATACATCTCGAGGGACACATGGTGGGAGATCTCATACTACGGAGAAGGGTCACTCTGGAGGAATTGGAGGAAGTATATGTTAAGTGGCTAGAATCCTAAAGTTTCAGAGTGTCGGAGGCCATCGCAGTCATCTGTTGGTAAGGACGCGTGTCAAAATATTTGACACTCTGGGATAATTAGGGTGTGGTGTAACGAAAATTCACCGAAGTCGGAGGCCCAAAGTATTGTGGGTCATAGATCAAAGAAAGGAAAGGTGGAATTATATCTAGAGGTCTGACACTCTGAAAAAAACATAGTGCAGTATTGTTAATAAATCTCGAAGGCCCGAAGGCCATAGTCAATCCTAACTATCCATTTGGATAAGATGCGTGGCACAAGATCTAGAGTTTGGAGACTTTGCACTTTGAAAATTTCACGTCGTTGTGTAGACAGGGAGAAATCGATGAAGTTCCAAAGGAATCCTAGTCATCGATCTAGGAGCAGACATGTGAAGAAAGAATATCAAGTCGACTTGTTTAACATTTCAACGTCGGGAGATCCAAGCAATTGTGTCGTGTGGATGGCCAACGAAAATCGCCAAATCCCAAAGGAAGTTGATTTGGACCGTCCATCGGTCAAAGCATTGTGCATCGTCGATCTGAGACTCGATGGAATTTTTTTTCGGTGATTCAGAATATTAGTGGAGAAGGGGTTGTGTAGAACCACCGAATCCTAGAAATGAAATATGAGTCAGTGATCCGTGAAGAGAGGAAATTTGTCTGATATTCTTTTTTCTACAATCGACAATTTGTGAATTTTGTTCACATTGGATTCTTGATAGATTGTCGAAGCTCAACCATCAAAGTAGCACCCTTTGGGTTAAACCTTGGTCGCAACATTTGGTCATATGAGGAGATGGCCTCATAAAAGGGATTGAAGGCCAATTTTGAATTTTAAAAGAAAAGGGGCTTGGAGAAATCAATGAGGGACCGAAATAGTGTGTTATCAACTAGCACTTGGTCATAGCCTTTTTTCATATGAGGAGTTGGTTGGAGAAAGAGGGCTAGAGGCCCAAAATTGTTTTAGAGAATAAGGAGGCTTAATAAGAGCCCATGATTTCAATGTTTGGACATGAACATGAAACTTGAGGACCTGTGAAGATTAACAGGGGGTTCAAAAGAGCCCAGAGAGCTAATTCAACTCTCTTTTTGAATGATCCTTGACAGGGAGGTCGAGCAAACTCCAGGTGAACCAAGAAGTCTGCATCAAATTCTAATGAAAATAATATTATAATTGAAGCTAAAAAGGTTCTTACTAAGAGAATTCTCATGGAAAATGTTGAAAGCAGGTTGCATTAAATGACACGAGAAGTTGCCTCTTTCAAAAATATTTTCACTGATCTCCTCAAACTTGGGTTGCCACCTCCCTAGGATGGGATTGGAGACATACTCCTCCAAAATAAGTATGAAGTGATGTTGGAGAATACAAGGAATAATGATAGCAGGTTTGATAAGTTGCAGAGAGTTTTTCTAGGGAAGGATGTCGTAGAAATGTTGGTTGAGGATTTTGAGAATTTTCATAATCTAAAAGGGATTTTTAAGAAATTTCCCGAACCATCCTATGAAAGATACGCCAATCTGGATGAGCTAGTAAGAAACATGAACATGACCAAATACCATATAGGCAATACTTGGTATTTCATGTGTTAATATGCCAAAATCCCTTTGGGAGTTAAACTCGAATCAAGTGAGACACAACATGCCTAGTAATAAATTTTAATAAATTAATCGGTTGTGTAAAACATTTTTACCATAGTGGGGCCTCTCCCAAAACAAGAAGTGGTTTTAAGGATTAAAGAACTAGTAATCATTTTCTAGATGTTGTTCATGATACAACACAATGTTATTGAAGAGGAATAAGGTGCTCTTTTCAATGGTCAACACTTTGGGGAATTAAAGAGTTTCTTATAAACAAATATGCAAGATCACAGAGCTCAGGAATAGGTATATGATATCATACAGTTAGCTTAGGTTGATGGGAAGTTGGTATGGACTGTTGGTTTTCATTGATGTCAACCCTTGGAGAGTGATATTGTAGATTGATGTCAACCCTTGGAGAAGTCTGGTACCACAAAGGCATGGGTAAGGGAGCCGAGTCTTTTTGAGGTATAAAGGAATCAAGATTAGTGTATTTATAGGTAATACTATTCTATATGGATAGTATATGTCATCCCATTTCTGGAGGTATGTGGAATGTCACATAAGTCCTCACGATTAGAGAGTTATGGCCATATTAAATTCTAGAACCCTCATGAGTTAGCTAGAAACCCCTAGAAGGTCAAAGATGCCAATTATTCAAGAAGCTCCTAGAAGAAGTATACTAGTCGAATTGATGGTAAATAGGATTTAATCATGGGTATAGTTGTTGCATTAATAAAATAACTAAAAATAAATTAGTTGCAACAAGAAGATGTGAGTTTGGTAATTATGGTAAAGTAGTTGTGATGAGAAGATTGAAAAGTCAAAGTGGATGGCCAAGAAATAAATTAAATAATAAAGTGGTTGAAATAAGAGGTTAGTTAAGGGAAAAGAAGCTATGAATTGACTAATTATAGAAAAATTAGTTGCAACAAGAAGTTGTGAGTAAAGATAAATGATTTGAATAATAATATAGTTAAAGTGTTTGCAAAGAGAAATTATTTAAATAATAAAGCGGTTGCAACAAGAAGTGGCAATTTTACTATTTATGGATAAGTTAAAGTGATTGCAAAACAAAATAATTAAATAATAAATTTAGTTGCAACTAGGAGTGGAGAACTTACTATGTGTGGAATGTGGTTAAGTTAAGTGGACAAAGTGGTTAGAAGCAGGTTATCGCTAAAAGAAGGAAAGTGGGTAAAGTTGGTTAGAAGGTAACCCCTTGGGGAAGCTACATGGAAGTATAAATAAGAGAGAAAGGCTCTCCCATTAGCACATTTTGAACATAATTGAATATCTATTTTTTGAATGGTTATTTGGGCAGGTATTATTGATAGAGAAAAGTGCAGCAGAAAAAGTGTGGCAGAAAAAGTGTGGCAAGAAAAGTGCGGTAGAAAAGGTGCAGCAGAAAAACTGTGGCAAGAAAAGTGCGGCAGAAAAAGTACGGTAGAAAAATCATGGAAGAAAATTTTGCGGTAGAAAAACCGCGGCAGGAAAAGTGTGGCAGAAAGAGTGTGGAAGAAAAATCGTGGCAAGAAAAGTGTGGCAGGATAATTGTAGCAGAAAAACCGTAACAGAAAAAGTGCAGCAGAAAAACCGCGGCAAAAAACGTGTGACAAAAAAATTATGGGAGCAGATTCATAGCAGCAGAATCATGGCAGCAAAACCATGACAGCATAATGCTACAAGAAGAAAAATGTATGGTTTTCATTTGTGTCATGTTGAACTTATGAATCTGGTTGTGGGTTTTCCTTGTAAATCTGTTGGATACCCTCTTGGAATTTTAGGGCTTGTTGTAGAATGGTTTTGAGGTAGATCTATGGAAGTATATTGTTAGTGCACTTAGTTTGATTTATTGGCATATCTTGTGGAGAATTGTGAGAGACACTTGTTAGTGGTCTAGGTATATGATTGTCTTATGAATGATACATCCTCAAGGATACATAAAAGTGAGGTTATGGCACATGCTTTGATGTAAGGGTTTATGGTATTTGGATATGGATAGTGTAATGTATTGCTAGAGAAATTTTGATGGTTATATTGGTATATGTATTTGGTATATGGTTGTGGTACATGTTGGGTACATGGTTGAGAGAAGTCGTTGATGAGTTGGCATATACATGAGGTGTATAGTTGATGATGTTGGTACATCTTGATGTGTCATAGTTTATGTGTAGTTGATGCATGATTGGTACATAATTGGTACATGGTTGGAGGCAGTGGTTAGTAGTATTCTTGACACATGGTTTATGGATGATGTAGTATACTTGTCTTGGTATATGATTAGAAGAACATATTGATCTTGGTTATGATTATGAGTTTTTGTGATATACTTGGTTGATGCACATCTTGGTGATATTGTAGATATGGTTGAGAGTTATCTTGGTGATTGATCTTGGTGAATAGATATGATTTGGCTGATAAGATTTATGAGATAGGTTGTTTGATAAGGTTGTTGTGATAGGTTATTTGTATAGGTTTGGTGCATGGTTGATGCACTTGTTTATGGTACAGGTTGAGGTACAATTTTATGCATGGAACATGTTGGTACAGGTTATTGGTACATGTTTTTTACAAGTTATTGGTATAGGTTGATTACAAGTTGTTACAGGTTTACAACAATATAACTCACAGTGATAATGTGATTGTGGTTCCATCATTCTACTTATATTTCAGGGTGTTTCGATGGGGAAAGGATAGGTGGTTGTAGCCACCTTTCGGTTGTAGCTAGAGAACATAGGGAGTTGTAGCCTCCTTCTGGTTGTAGCCATAGAATTGGAGAGTTGGAGCTTCCCTCAGGTTGTAGCCTAAGAAACTAGGGGGTCAGAGCCTCCTTCCATTTGTAGCTGGAGAATTGGAAGTTGGTGCTTCCTTGAATGTAATTCTTGACATATAATAAAATAATTCTTTGATTTTCTCCCGCATTGGATTTCCACATAAATATTGGTGTATTGTGCATTATGTGCATGTGTTTGTTATTGTTTATTATGAATTGATGAATTCTAATGCTTATGATGTAGTAAGATATTGATGATGAACAAATGAACATGGTTGAATAAGTAAAATAATATAGTTTGTGGTTTAAAGGATTAATAATTGGTATAATTGATCATTATTGATTCACCCCGCCTCTCAGTAATTCAAAAATTGGTATCAGAGCAAGTTCCTCCTGAAAAACATTTAGCCACTGGAAGGATATCATGGATTATTCTGAGAATGGAGTACCACTATTTAATGTTCATAATGGTTTAAAGTATGAGATACGGAGAAGAAGGACAAAAGTATTTTTAAAGTCACAGGGGTATGATATTTGGAAATCAGTTGTTACAGGATATGATAGCTCAAAATGGGAAAAGACTACATCAAAGAAGGAACTAAAACAAAATAACAAAATTGCAATGGATTTCATTTTGGAAGGACTATATGATCCAGTAAAGGACAAAGTGGGCAAATTTTCATAAGCTAAACAACTTCAGGATAAGTTACACAGTATTTATTATTCACCCATCACAAAGCCAGAGAATGTCAAAGAAGATGCAGGTACAGATCAAGAAGAGATATGTTCATCATGTCAAACACATTCAGAAGATGAAGAGTACAAAATCAATATAAGTATGTTGTTCTTCTTTAATTGTGAAAACCACAGACATACTGAAATGGAATTCCATGAAGGAAATGAGACAGAAAAAACTAATTGAAATAGAAGAAAAATTGTTCAATTCTTTAGATGAACTAAGAAAGAAAGAGAAGAAATCAAGTCACTCAAGAAATAATTGATGAAACAAAAGGAAAGTGTTCACATTTTTTAAGAATCCCAACAGGTCATCGAGAACTTTAGAAGTTATCTAGAAGAATCCAGAAAGATCGAAGAAAATCTTAAAGATCAAAAGTAGTATTTGGAAGCCAACATAGCAACATAGAAGTAAGAAGCAGAAATGAGAGAGAATATATTGACATATCATCTGAAGGAAAGAACTAACGATCTAAACCAGCGTGAGGCAAAGTTTGGTCAAGAAGAGAAAGTACTTCAATAAGAAATAATCACATTAAAAATCCATCTTGAAGAAGAAAAGAGAATAGAAGAAGTCATTAAGTCTTCGATAATGAAGAAAGAAGAAGAGGTTTAGAAGATTGAAGAAGAAGTTGTCACATTGAGATATAAAATTGTCAATCTCAACAAGAACGTTGAAGAGACAGAAACATCTACATTAGTTGTAGAGAATGAAGAGAAGCACTCTAGGTTGCTAGAAAAGAAGAATGAATAAAAGAGAAAGAGTTATGCAAAAGTACTCAAATGAAGGAATCATGGTCAACCAGAATATAAGAAAACTAATAAAGATACATATTCAAGAAGACCATCCATGTTCAAACCACAAAGAAGATTCAATCATGATCATGATCACTCAAGGAATAAATTCAGAAGGACTACATCACAAAGAAGATCATTCATTCCCAGGTATGTAAATTTATTTTATGGTCATTGTTTTTATTGTACTAAATTTGGACATATGTTTGTAGATTGCAGGGATTATAAAAGAAATGTTCAAGAAAGAAATGCTTATGTGGCCCCAAGTAACATTCAACGTTATAAGTGTCATAACTATGAACACATAGCTCATGATTGTAGAAGCGTGATAGATACTTCCATGAAAGAGAACATTGATATTAGATATAAGAAAGTATGGATAAGAAAACAGGAAGAAACCAGGTCCCAGAGATTACAAGATTCGAAATAAAATGAGATGAAGACAAATATGCAAAGAAAAAGGAACATGTCATATACAAAAAGGTTTGGAAAAGAAATGAAATAAAATAAGGACATGTAAATAAGGAACAAGTTCAATACATTGTACTTTCAGGTATTGTAGTGAAAGATGAATCCATAGACAAAAAGAAAGAATTCATAGTTTAGAGAGATGATGAATCTATTGATGAAGATGATGATGAATCTAAATCAGAGTAGGAATTGTCGTGATCCATCCTAATTAGAGACTCCTAGGTAATATGAATATTAGACAGGGGTAGTCTATGTGGTAGCTAAGACATACCAGAGAACCATCCTTCGAGGATCTTGGAAAGTTTGAGTACACATATTCAGAGCAGTCAGTTAGCAAAAGTACAGTATGATAGATTGACTTAATTCTCCCCAAATCAACTACCAAATCAGATCTACTCACCAATATCAATCACCAAGACAACTCTCAACCATATTCACAATATCACCAAGATGTGCATCAACCAAATATATAAAACAACTCATAATCATCACCAAGATCAATATGTGCTTCTAATAATATAACAAGACAAGTATGCTACATCATCCATAAACCATGTGTCAACAATACTCCTAACAAGTTCCTCCAACCATGTACCAAGTATGTACCAATCATGCATCAAGTACACATCAACTATGACTCATCAAGATGTACCAACATCATTAACTATACACCTCATGTATGTTCCAACTCATCAACTACTTGTCTCAACCATGCACCCAACATGTACCTCAACCATATACCAAATACATATACCAATATAAGCATCAAAAGTTCTCTAGCAATACATCACACTATCCATAACCAAATAGCAAAAACCCTTACATCAAACCATGTGCCATAACTTCAATTTTATGTAGCCTCAAGGGCTTATCATTCATAAGCCAATCATATACCTAGACCACTAACAAGTGCCTCTCACAATTCACCACAAGATATGCCAATAAATCAAACTAGGTTCACTAACAATATACTTCAATAGATTGGCCTCAAAACCACTCTACACCAAGCCCTAAACTTCCAAGAGGGCATCCAACAGATTTACAAGCCAAACCATCAACCAGATTCATAAGTTCAACACTAAACATATGAAAACCATACATTTTTCTTCTTGTAGTGTTCTGTTGTCGTGGTTTTATTGCCGCAATGTTTCTACCGCACTTTTTCTTCTTAGTTTTTTTCACCGCGATTTTTCTACCGCACTTTTTTTGTCACACTTTTCCTGCCGTAGTTTTTCTGTTGCATTTTTTTTGTCGCAATTTTTCTACCGCACTTTTTCTGCAGCACTTTTCTTGCCGCATTTTTTTTGCTGCACCTTTTTTCTGCTACACTTTTTCTGCCTCACTTTTGTTGTCACACTTTTTCTACTGCACTTTTCTCTATCAATAATACTTTCCCAAATAACCTTTCACAAAATAGATATTCAATGATATTCAAAATGTGCTAATGGGAAAGCCTCTCTCTTATTTATACTTCCATGTAGCTTCCTCAAGTGGTTACCTTCTAACCAACTTAACCCACTTTCCTTATTTTAGGGATAACCCACTTCTAACCACTTTGTCCACTTAACCACTTTCCACAATTAGTAAGTTCTCCACTCCTAGTTGCAACTAACTTTATTATTTAATTGTTTTCTTTTGCAATCAATTTGACTTATCCATAAATAGTAAACTCACCACTTCTTTTTCGAACCACTTTAACTACTTTATTATTTAAATAATTTCTCTTTGCAACCACTTTAACTACTTTATTATTTAAATAATTTATCTTTACTCACAAATTCTTGTTGCAACTAACTTTTCTATAATTAGTCAATTCATAACTGCATTTCCCTTAACTAACTTCTTGTTGCAACCAGTTTATTATTTAATTTATTTCTTTTCCAACCACTTTGACATTCAATCTTCTCATCACTACTTTACCATAATAACCAAACTCACAACTTCTTGTTACAACTAATTTATTTTTAATTATTTTCTTAATACAAAAACTATACCCATGATTAACTCCTAGTTACCATCAATTTTACTAGTACACTTCTTCTAGGAGCTTCTACAATAATTGACTTCTTTGACCTTCTAGGGGATTCTAGCTAACTCATGAGGGTTCTCGAACTTCATATGGCCATAACTCTCTAACCATGAGGAGTTATGTTTTGTTCCACATATCACCGGAAATGGAATGACATATACTATCCATCTAGAATAGTCTCACCTTTAAATTCATTGATATTCGTACCTTTATACCTAAAAAAGACTCACATCCCTTACCCATGACTTTGTGCAACTATAATTCTCTACCGGACTTCTCCAAGGGATGACATCAATCTACAATATCACTCTCCAAGGGTTGAAATCAATCAAAACCAACAATCCATACCAACTGCCCATCAACCTAAGCCACTTGTCTAACAATCTCCCCCTTTGGAATTGATGGAAACACCAACATTGATGCAAAAACTTAGTAATAATAAAATTAGTGCATATACTCCTTATCAATGTTTCTATATATCCCCCTTTGACATCTATGGAAAAGGGTATCTCCCTTTGGGTATACTCCCCCTCGATGAACTCTCCTTAGGGATTCTCCCCCTGTTTAAATGCCTTTGATATTTCTCTTTGTTTCAAAGACTTTGATTACCCTCCCTCCCTTCATATGAATAATATATCCCCCTTTGACCAAGGGTATCACTCTCATGCAACATTGAAGTCATATCGCTCATTCTTCCCTTGTGACAATTTCTCCCCCCGGAAAAATTCCTATTTCCCCTCTCTCGAAGAATCTAACTCTCTATCCTAAATTTGATGAATATCTTCCCCTGGAATCATACCTCTATTCTAACCTCTCTGTCTAAAAACTTTTTTGAATGATATTTCTACCTATATTTTTGGTTATGCTTCTCTCTCTTGACTTCTCTGTAAGGTGTTGTGTAGAAAAAATATTATTCTTCTTGTACCGGTTTCCTTTTGGATTTATTGTCCATTGGTGCTTTCTTGTGTAATCAATTGACATATATGAAAATCATTCAAGAATAAGAATTCAAATATTCATGTGTAATTATCATCCATTATGATAATGTTCCTTTATCTCTCGACCACTCTCTGAACCAATCTATGAATCCATTCTCTCGTCCAGTGTCATATATATTTTCAAACCTACTAAGTGTTCCTACAAATCCATCTCTATCCATACTGCCCAAGAATATTCTACCAAAATTTCCATAATGATGACCCATTTGGCACTGTACTATCATGAATTATTCATTACATCAAATTGTCAATCTATCATACTGTATTGTTGCTAACTAACTGCTCTGAATCTGTCTACTCAAACTTTGCAAGATGCTCGAAGGATGGTTCTCTGGTATGTCTTAGCTACCACATAGACTACCCCTGTCTAATATTCATATTACATGGGAGTCTCTAATCCAGTATCCAACTTCTGCCATAGTTCTGGTTGTATAGTTTGCGCAAGTTTAAGATGGAGTTTGAATGCAGTTTTGGACAGGTATTCAGGATTGCATCTAATCCTTTTGATTTCGCCTCTAGTTATGGACATACCT
This sequence comes from Picea sitchensis, assembly GCA_010110895.2. Classification (NCBI taxonomy): domain Eukaryota; kingdom Viridiplantae; phylum Streptophyta; class Pinopsida; order Pinales; family Pinaceae; genus Picea; species Picea sitchensis. The sequence continues at coordinate 518,366 of SNQJ01S0000276.1, read as the reverse complement.
AGCTTAACGAAGGTTTATTTATTCCATCTGTTCTTTGTCTTGTGCTCAATCTGCACAAATTTTGGTAGAATGTACATATTCATGTATTTTTTTAGAAAATCTAAGTCAATGACTCTCTTTTTAATTTTAACCCAGATCTTTTCAAGATCACAAATTTCGTCCAGAGTTTACCTTCCGTACAGGAAAATAATTTATTCAATCAAATTTTTGTGGTGAGGGTTTTCAGTCAAGTTCAAAAAAACCACAGCTTCGTTGATGCATTGTCGACGTTTCAGATCCATATCAGGATCCATGTTCAGGACAATAATCCTGGGTTATGTTTTAAGAGAGATGCTTCATATAAATGTTAAATGGCTAGAGGAGATCTTAACTGCCAGCTGGGAGGAATCCTAATTCTTCAATTATTAATTAAGTCGATTTAATTCTCAACCTTATTCTTAGCTCCCTAGGTGCCTTGTAATATTCCATAAACATCCTCGAACAACTCAAGGAAAATCAAGTTCACCTTGTAGAGTATATCACATGTAATTTTTCCATTCATTCATTGTGGAATAAAATTGTTTCATTCTCTCCTTATCTTTTGTATCAACTCCTGAAATTGTTGTTGTTCCTTGTTGCATAATATATATTATTTTGGAATGTTGTTCAACAACTTCACATGGTATTAGAGAACAGGATCATGTAAGAAGGAAAACATATTTTTTCTTGTATTTTATAGAAAATTTGAGTGACCATTGAGAAAGGATCTTCCATAGGTAGTGATTCTAACTCCATACAATTATTTTTAATGGAAGCCAAAATTTTTCCTTCTCCTTAGAAGCACAAGATTATATCGAATCACTATGGAAACCAAATTCCAACCCAATTCAACCATTGAGAGATAAAAAAAAAATAACAAAATGGACAAAACATTCAGACTTCTCTACTTGTCTTTTTCTATACAATATTTCTTCCATGTTGAATCATATACAAGTCCAAACAAATTATGGGAAACCATGGAGGGCCTCTTCAAAAAGAAATATGAAATGCATGGTCATATCGTGCAAAACAAGTTAATATCATTAAACCTAAGAAATTATGGAACTTTCAAGACTTCTTCACAGACTTTGAATATTTGTTTCTATATTGACTCAAGGCATGCAGAATAGACAAATCAATTAAATGATATCAACTAATCCTTTTGATTCTTTCAAATTTGGGTCTAGAGTACTTGGCCTTCATTTCTACATTTCGTGCCTCAAATCTTACAGTGGGTGATAAATAGAAAATTTCTCCTCTAGATGCATTCATTGAATATCTCATACATGAGAAAAACAAGCTCATAAAAATGGGTGTTCTCAAAAATTCCAAATCCATGTGCTCTCTATACATGAAATAAGAAATACAAACACCGAATACAATCATAAATCAAACGGAAAGAAGGAATGTGATCAAAAAAAGAGAGGAAAATTCAAACCATATAAGGAGTCTTCCAACTCCAGAGAAGGAAAGTCAAAGAATGAGAAATCCAAATGTAACTATTGCATCTAAGGATATCATCTAGAAATATCATGCATGAAGAAAAATATTTATCTAATGGCTCAATATCTGTAGCAAAACAACCTTAGAGATTGCATAAGAGATAATGCTAAGAAAAATCCTAGATATAATTAACTAGAAAATTGAGGTAAAGAACATGCATTGATAGTTATATCCTCCTCCCCAAATCCATCGATCATAAATTCTGGTGCATCACATCATATGGATACCACACAAGATATTTTTTCCTCTCCAAAAACTTGCACAGGTCATCCCATTTTAATTGGAGATGGCACTCCTATAAAATTTTGTGGACAAGGAAGAGTAGATATAGACAATGGATGTTTCGAGAATGTGATGCATATTCCAAAACTATCCATAAATTTTCTATCAATCTATCATAATCATAAATTCTGGTGCATCACATCATATGATAGCAATAATAAGATATTTTTCCCTTCCTTCCAAAAACTTACGTCATCCCATTTTAATTGGAGATGGCACTCCTATAAAATTTTGTGGACAAGGAAGAGTAGATATAGACAATGGATGTTTCGAGAATGTGATGCATATTCCAAAACTATCCATAAATTTTCTATCAATCTATCATATCTCTCACTCAGACACAGGAAAGAGGGTAGAATTTACCCCATATTCAATAATTATCTCTGAGATGGAATATGGATCCAAAGATACTGTCAGAGAGGTTGTATACATTTTCACATTTTGCTCCTAAATATGATTGTTTTATGCTACTAACACATGCAAATGATGAATGCATATTGTGGAATGAAACATAATTTAGACATTTGAATTTTAGGTACGTGAAGTAGTTAAGAAAGAAAGGAATGCTAAATGGTATACCCAACATCAAATTCAAAGATGGAGTCTGTTGAGGTTGCATACTTGGAAAAAACCATGAAGAAAAGTTTGAGAAAGGAAAATCATGGCAAGCATCCTCCATTCTCGAGCTCGTGCATAGTGATGTATGTGGTCCTTTCCCACTTCCATCAATGAGAAAATAAATATATTTCCTCACATTCATTGATGACTGGACCAAATACACATGGATCTACTTTTTCAAATTCAAATATGAAGTCTTTGAGTGCCTTAAAGATTTCAAGGAACTTGTAGAAAATCAATCAGGGAAAAGGATAAAAATCCTTTACATGCACAATGGGGGAGGATATGTAAATAAATATGTGTAACATATTTTTTTTGAATTTAACATAGAATTGAAACACACAATACCATACAATCCACAACATAGGAGGGTAACAAAGAAGAAGAACTAGTCCCTGAAAGAAATGGCCAATTTCATGTTGCATACCAAATCTCTTCCTTCAAAATTATGGGTTGAAGAAATAAACTATGCCACATACATTCAAAATATAGTACCTCACAAATCATTGAAAGGAATGACACCATTTGAATCCCTTCACAAAAGGCGAAAGATTTGGATCCCCAAAGAAAAGAATCTATTTTTGTGGGTTATCCAAAAGGTGTAAATGTGTACATATTATTGGATCCTTCAATAGAAATTTTGGTCATTGAAATAAGTTTTAGATTCAAAGAAGGACCCACTGCATGCATTCCAGGAGAAACCTGCAACAACTTATCTTCTTCCTCCTAAAGAAAATCTCTAAGATAATTCTTTGTGTCATTCAAAAAAAATTTCATATATGATTCTATAATATAATTCATATGTACATGAGAATGCAAGTGTCTATCTAGATAGTAGATCATTGTGGCAAGAATAGACCCTAGAGGTCATCGAAGATCTATTGGGTGATCCTGTCAATCTGAGAAGGACGAGATGTCAGTTTGAGGGCTCTCTACATGCTATGAAAGATACATAACCATTATTTCCAATGTATTGTTTCATGGCTCTTCCATATGAACTTCGGTCGTATGCAAAGGATTAAGGGAATCCTTATTGGGAAGTAACCATTAATGAGGAATAAAAAAAAATCATTGAGATCCAAACATGGGATTTGGTTCCACTTCCATCCAAAGGGAAGTTTGTTAAATACAGATGGATATACAAGACAATGAAAGAAGCAGATGGAATTGTAAGTAAATACAAGGCAAATCCTGCATGAAAATGCTTCCAACAAATTGATGGGATCGACTATGATGAAATAATTGCATCAATGGCCAATATAGACTCCCTTCAATTGGATCTCACTATTGCAGCAACAAGAAAGTGGTAGGTTCACCATATGGATGTGAAGAATGCATTTCTTCGTGGTGACATCAAGGAGGAAATCTACATGGAAAAACCACAAGGGTATGTACAAAATTCATCACTAGTTTGTAGACTCAAGATATCACTCTATGGCCTCAAGTAAGTACCTAGAGCTTGGCATGTAAAAATGGATGCCTATCTTCTTTCTCAAAGCTTCATTCATTGAAAATATGATACAAATGTGTATATGTTGAGAATATTGATTCTCTCTTGATTATAGTATTGTACGTAGATGATTTAGTAATCACGGGGATTTCAATCTCAACGGTTGATATAGTCAAAACCACTTTGAATGACAAGTTTGAAATGACAGAAATGTGTCTACTACACTACTCTATTATTCTTGAAATTATCTAGGCCGATTCAAGAATCAAGATGTCTCAGTCAAATTATGTCACAGATCTTATGGTTAGATTTCATATCACTGACTACAAGCCAGATGCCACACCTTTCTTATCTAGGATCGAGTTATAAAATGGTAGTGATACACATTTGGTTGATTGTACCAAGTCATATTAGTTAGTGGGGAATCTTCTTTATCCCACCCACTCTCACCCGACCTCTCATATATTTTAGGAGAAGTCTTCAGATACATGTGGGACCCACATGAAATGGAATGGAAATATGCCAAGAATATACTTCAGTGTGTCAAACGTACCACTAGCTATGGTAATACATTATGTAGTAGGACCAAGTAGGATGTACCTTCATTTGTTTCATCTACACTAATTCAAATTGGGTTGAAGATAACACACATCCCAAGTCCACCTCAAGATATGTTTTCAATTTAGGATCTGGCCCGATATGTTGGTCCAGCAAAAAGTAATCTACCATTTCTTTTTCATCAATAAAGGTTGAGTACAAATGTGTAGTAATTGTTACAACTCAAGCCATTTGGTTCTAGAACTTTCTCACAAAGGTTGGGGTGTCGTTTCATTAATCGACTGTTATCTGGTATGATAATCCAAGTACATTGAAGTTTTGTAGAGATCTAGTACAACAAAAAAGAACCAAACATATCGATACTGGCATGCACTTCATCCAACAAATGATTCATAATGGGATCAATGATCTATAGTACTATCCCTCTTTTGAACAAGCTGCATACATATTCACATAGACCTTCACCGAGCATAAATTCACATATATGCAAGACCTCCTTTGGGTGAAGGACAAAACTACCTAGCAACTTCCATAGTCAGCATTGTATTTTGAGGGGAGGGGGGTTGTTCCCACAGGGTTTTCCCTCTCTGCTCATTTTTAAGTTTTTCTATTTTTTTCATAGATGCAATATAGATGGGTACCTAACATTGCTTATTTTTAGGACCATTCATTGCATACACCTTAGTAGTTCTTCAGGGTGGTATATAAGATACATGAACACTTACTTAGTACATCTATTCTTATTTTCTATAGTCTATGTTGAGGGTGCACTTAGCCTCCCTTGGATGAGAATATTCTTACCATATACAAGGGTGCACCTATCTTCATCCATTCTCCAATTGTACATCAGTTACACTAGTGGAGTCCAGTCTTACATGGTAACCTTGGAATTATCTCCAAGTGTTGAATGCTCACCAGGAGGGCATACCACATGTTCATGCATGAGTGTATCTCAACTAAACTTGTGAAAACTAGTAAACTATTGACTACATGACCAGTTAAATAGGACTAGGTGACAACTTACTTTGGTTTCTATTAGTGCATGTCCACTTCATCTCTCTACCAACTACTATGGTGCATTAGTTCACCATGTAGAATATATCACGTGTAATTTTTCAACTCATTCATTTTGGAATATAATTCTTTAATACTCTCTTCATCTTTTTTCTCTAACCTTGCAATTGTTTTAGTTCCTTATTGCATGCTAGATTCTTTATGCAACTACTTAATTATTTCACATCCAATACCATATTAATATGAAAAATTTATTAAAATATGTTGTTCATCCTTTGAATCCTTCATTAGATCACATATCATCACAACTAGAGCATGAAATAAGTGTCATAATAATAAAACCAATCTCCGTTGTTGTTTTGTTGACATTAAAAAATATTTTTACATAGGATAACCTTTGGAATGTTAGAAGATCTAAAAGTTCCTTTGTATTCAAGAGTTGTTGCAATATTGTTGTATGAGAATGTCATAGCTAAGTTTTAGAACATTGAGGGTTGGTTATAAGAAATAAACTATAACATAGGGGTCAAAAAAAAAATTCCCCTATCCCCTACCCATTTTTCCATATGCATTCACAAGTTATGATATTGTTTGGAAGATGTAGTTTGTGTCATCCCAGCTCTCAATGATATAGTCATTATTCTTCTTATTTACAGTGATGATATTTTTTTGATGGAAAGGAGTCTATATGACCTTGGTAAGAAAATAAGAATCCTCAAATTCCTCTGCTCTAGTACATGTATAACTATGAACACTAACAAAAATAATTTTATGATAAATAAATCTGAAAATATCATCTATGATAATTTTATATATGACAACAAAATCTTCGAAGAACTTCCTTCATACAAATATCTTGGAATTGATATTCATCACAAGATCAATTGAATCTATAGCATTAGGAAATGGATAAATGGAGGGTGGAGTGCTTATTATGGGCTTGAAAATAATTGCAAGTTAGCAAACATTTGTGATAGGAAAAAACCCGTCTTTGACACTCTTTTCTCTCTTATTATCTTATATGGATGTGAAGTTTAGCGATGTTGTATCTTGACACAACACCTCTACCTCAAAAGGTTCTGCGTGACCTCTCGGTCTTTGGATCTTTCTACTTCCTTGAGCTAGAATGGCTCTTTAGTTCCCACTAAAACCTTTGTGCATATAACCACATGTCCTTATTTATATAAAAATATGGCCAAACATTTTATTGTTTCGATATTAAAAACTACTAAAATTCGCCATGATAAGTGGAACATTTTGAACCAATGGGGTTAACCATCGAGGCTCATTGATTTTATTATTTCCAAAATTAGTTGTTACTCTCGGCTAAATGGTTAATGTTAATGTTGATGTTTAATGCATGGATTTTTAGTTGAACAGGGTGGGTGAGAGTTAGATCGAGTTGAAGGATATGGGAGGGCTAATAATATACAAAGAATTTCAGTATAGAGATTTCTACACAAGATTCAAAAATTTTATTTCTTTCTCAGATGCTAATAATGTTATTGCTAATTTTCAGAACATTGAGGGTTGGTTAGAAGAAATAAACTATAAGATAGGGGTCAAAAAAAAAAATCCCCCTATTCCCTACTCATTTTGCCATATACATTCACAAGTTATGATATTGTTTGGAAGATGTAGTTTGTGTCATCCCAGCTCTCAATGGTATAGTAATTATTCTTCTTATTTACGATGATAATATTTTTTTGATGGTGAGAATTTTGTATGACCTCGGTAAGAAAACAAGAATCCTCAAATACCTCTTCTCTAGTATAGGTATAACTATGAACACTAACAAAAATAAGTTTTTGATAAATAAATCTGAAAATATCATCTATGATACCTTCATATATGACAACAAAATCTTCGAGGAACTTCCTTCATACAAATATCTTGGAATTGATATTCATCACAAGATCAATTGAATCTATAGCATTGGGAAAAGGATAAATGGATGGTGGAGTGCTTATTATGGGCTTGAAAATAATTGCAAGTTAGAAAACATTTGTGATAGGAAAAAACCCATCTTTGACACTCTTTTCTCTCCTATTATCTTATATGGATGTGAAGATTAGGGATGTTGTATCTTGACACAACACCCCTACCTCAACAGGTTCTGTGTGACCTACCGGTCTTTGGATATTTCTACTTCCCTAATCCGGAATGTCTCTTTAGTTCCCACTGGAACCTTTGCACATATAACCACATGTCCTTCCTAGAAGTTATGCCTGTGTGAATGAGTATTAGAACCTCCACTCCACGTGACCAACTGGCGTGACAACTACCTTTACCCAAAAAGGTGTTTCAGGTTTCATGACTTCGCGATTCCTGTTTTAAGTCCCTCTGATTCCTTTGACTCCTAAAACCCCGAAATGGGCTAACAAATCCTCAGTTCCTCCCTTATGCTTCAACCATGTGACCTCAATCATGTCCTCGGGTCCACCTCCGAGCGCCTCGTGAGTTCAAAATGTGATTTTTTCCCTTTTCCCCGAATTCTGAACCCACAACCTCTCCTCCTCAGATCGACGTCCTTGAGCTTCCCATGATCTGACAGTTGAGATTATGTTGAAATTTTGGGTATTGATATTTCACAACTCAATATCTCCAAGTCACAACATTCTCCATGCTCCAACTCCCGAAATGCTGAAATCTGAAATCACAAGATCAATGACTCCCATTTATCCATATCTAACGGAGACTATTCCTCCCGAGCTTATGAGTGTTGACAGAAACTCAGCCTTAACTTCTCCTCTGATCCACTGGATCCAATGGTACACATAAAACCAGTTGTTCTCCCTCTCATAATTTCAGCTGTCCGTTGAAGTTCTCAATACTTCCTAGCCAAACAACTCGACATATCCTTCTGAGCTTGATTTCTTCTAGGTGACTTCAGACTTGTATTTCCTTCGAAATATTCAAAGTCTCTATCCCTCCTGAGCTTAGTTGTTGCTGAAAACTCAAGGATTCCAATGGATTTTTCCCACACTCCTTGCAGCTTCACGATAATATATGATTATCTGAAGTTCTTCAACCATTCACTGGATCGGAAAATTCTAAGACTTGAACCTGCCTGCGCATGCCTTGCACAACTCTATGCTATACTTTCACTTTTGCTGGTATGAGAACAACGATATCTCTCCTGATTTTTTTTGAGGTAAAACTCAGAACTTGTTGATGCACTCCTTGCAGGAATTCTAAGGATGAGAAACAATTGAAACTCGTACTCTCTCTCTTACAAACTTCATACATTCAACATGAAATCATACATACCAAGCATTGAAACAAATGCATAAAAGAACATATAAGCAAATTCTAAACACACCATTTAATAGATGCAAACAATACTCATCACAACACCATGAAATTGAATCAAATCATTCTTATATTAACTTAAGTGCTTATGTACATGGGTTCTATAGCAACAACTATCTTCTTAAACAACTTCTACAATCTATGTTCTTCTCTTCTCTCCTATTCTCTTTCTCTATAGCTCTCACTCTCACAAATGAGAATAACAATACATTACAATACATACAAGGGAGTTTTCTAGAGTTTTCCCTCCTATTACTCAAGCTATCTAATCGAATTAAAGCCTACATCTACTTTGAATTTATTACATTAATTGCCTCCAACAAATAGATGAGATATACTACTCAAGATATGTGTTACAATATTTAAACCATAAAAGAAAAAATATATTTTCCAGATATTACATTAATGCTTCATCCTTTCAAATTCAGAACATCCTCAAAATGCGCACTGGTGCATATCTAGTTGTCCTTTTTCTTTTTCTTGCTTATGATGCTCCTGCATCATACTCCTCTGTCTGAAAAATTCATGGGCCCTTGTCCATGATCTCCTACATTGTATGTCCATGTTTCTAGATCTCCGCTTCATTTTCCCAACTGGCATCTTCAATCACGTGTCCCTTCCACTTTACCAAATATTCAAAATATGTCTTTCCCCAGGTCTTCTTGCTAACTCTCTGATCAATGATCTTTTCCATCTGTGTCTTTTCAGCTACAGGAAGCTATTTGGCCCACTAAACTTCCTTCTAAGTATCTTCTCCTCTCGCTTCATATGCTCTATAAGGATACAAATTTTCTAGGTTAAATATGGGTGATATGCCCACATCATCTAGCAATTCTATCTCATAATCATTTTCCTCAAATTTTATGAGAATCTTACACGTCCCTATCTTTTTCATTTTCATATTATTATACATTCCCCTTGGGAATATTTCCTTTATTAGATTCACTAAGACCAATTATCCCACTTCGAACTAGAGCTCTCTTCTATGTTGATTTTCTCTGCTCTTATATTCCTGGTTGGAATGTTGCAACAGCTCTTTAATCTTGTTGTGAATCTTTTTCATTTCTACTGCAAAGTCCTCTACTCCAACACTTATGAACTCATGCTGCTTTAAGTCTCTCAACTTAGATACACCTCTTGGCTGCATTCCATACATTATCTATATGGAATGGGCTTTGTCATGTGCTCTGGTTAGGTGAGTCATTATATGTGAATTCTGCTTGTAGAAAAATATAATCCCAGTGACTGTGATGTTCATCTTGTTGAGTCTCCATTTTGACATAAGATATATCCTATCTTACCCTATATCTAAGTATTTTCGCCTCTGTTATAAACCTACACTGGACTATTCCCTCCCAAAACACATGCCTAATAGCTATGTCATGTCTACAAGAGGTAATTGGTGATTTAAAGCATGTTTGTTTAACTTTCTTAAATTAATTCGATTGAATGTGTTTTATTTTGTATAGTTCTAATAATTTGATTTATGAGAAGTCTATCCAGCACTACCAGACACCATGTAATCTGGTATCGAATCCATTCTAGTACCCAAGACATTTCTGATCCAGTACCAACTCCATTCCGGTACCAAGGCGTGCATTATTCCAGTACTCCTTGTTCTGTTCTATTCTGGTACCAGAACCTGCGATTGTGTGAAATCTGGTACCAAAAACCTCTATTTCCAGAATGCTCTAGCTAGATCGGGATAATGGTGAAGACTTCGAGAAGGTGGTTGGATAGAATAATCCAAGTTGGTTTTCCAGTTGCAAGAGACTCCATTTCTCATGCACTTCGTGTCATGAGGATGGAGTCGTCTCCTCCAAATTGGATGTAAAAATTAATTCTAGAATTTCTTAAATTGTTTAATGTTTGTCCATAAGTATTGGTAGTATCGACTTCCCTTATATAAGGAATGTTGTGTACAGAAGAATGTAAGAAATATACAATAAGAATCAGGCAATATTTGTCGTCGGCATGTATGAAGTAAAAGACTGTTGATCCAATTTACCAACTGAATCAATACATAAAATCTTTTATGTCAATTCTTGGATGTGAGTGAAATCTTTAGTCTATTAACTCTTTAAGAGGTTCCTTGTTGGTTCGGCAAGGGTCGACCTCCCTAACTAAGGTAAACCTCATTGTATAAATTCTGTGTGTTTGTGTGTGGATAATTACAGTAGCATGTGTGTGTGATTAATCTGTATTTCATTCTCAAGATTGAGTATCGAGTTCACTGATTTGGATTGGTGTGTGTAAGAAAGTGTTAGATAGAATAGATATTTTATTTCCAGATGTTGAAGTGTGGGACTGATATTCTAAGTTTATGATTGCAGCATCGCAAGGGAACAAAAGGTTTTATCTTTCATCTTCATGTGTTGTAATAAAGCCTTTCAGTGATACTAAATTTCCCCTATGTTGGTTTGATTGAATTACATGAAGCTGAAGTTGGCTTTTATTTCAGGAATGGTTGGAATTGATTGTTTTAATTGTTATAGGAGACAAGCTTCTTGAAGTTCATCTTTCTAATACAAGTTCCTAACATGAACAGACTTGTTTCTCTGGGACAACATTTCTTCGATTGATTGTTTGTCTAGGCTTCATTATCAGTTTTCTCTTTTAGGCTCATAATATACTTTGAAGTATTTAGAGATTTTAGAAATGGAATTTTTATGTTATTAATTATTTCCTATATGCAATAGACTTAGATAGGTTACTTGTTCTTGACACATATGGTGTAATGACTCTTTCGATTATGAATCCTGGATTGACATTTAAATGAGTGTGAGATATACAGTGAACATATTTACGCACCAACATTTTGGCGCCGTTGATGGGGAGTTGTAAACGATAACATGTAGCATATTCTCTTTTTTTGGTTTGATGAAGTATTGGATTGGATTTGAGGATGATCAGAGGGCGGGGAGAAGACGGTAAGATGAAAGGTAAGAACGTGTGCATCCACTTTTGTGGGGTTGCTCCAAAGTCAGGTTGTCCTCCTACCTCTAATTAGGAATCTGCGTTTTCATTGATTTCGGTTTTTTATGAGTAGGTACAGGGATAATAAAGGTAGATTTCTTGCTCCTAAAAACACAGAAAAACCAGAAAAACAAACAACAAAGAAAAGCCCCCCTTATACTAATTCATCAAAAACTCATGCAAGAAAAATTCTCATAGGAGAGAGCTCAAAAGCAACAATTGCAACAAAACCAAAAGGCACTAGATTTGAAGCCACTGTCCATATAAAAAACATAAGGAAGTAAGAAAGAGAGGCAGCACTGGCGACCCCATCCAGAGGAGAAACTGGAAAAGAAGCAGAAGTGATAATAGAAGACGTTGTATCTGTTGTTGGAAAGCTACACCAAACCTTGGAATAGCCATAGATACCAGATAACCCGGTGGTGGAACCATCATTGAGTGGAGAAAATTCACCACCTCCCTACAGAGTACTTGGAGACATGGTAGAAGATGAGGGAAACACAACCAATGAAACAGATACATTTGGATTCCCCATACTAGATATGGCTAAAGATGTTACTATGAAGAACATTCCATTATCTTCACTTCCTCATTTCAGAGGTATGTCGATAGAAGACCCGGACTCAATTTTATTTGAATTTGACATACTGTGTAGAAGCTATAACTACACAGATAATGCTAAAAAATTAAAACTTTTCCCAGGCACACTAAAAGATTCGGCACTACGGTGGTTCATGAGCCTAGGGGAACACACAATTTTGTCTTGGGATGGTATGAAGGAGACATTCCTCTAGAAATACCAGGATTACTATAGACCTAGGGATGCTAGGAATGATATATTCAAAATGCAGCAATCAGAAGAAGAAAGCTTACAAGACTACTTAGAAAGGTTCTTGTATAATTACCAAAAGAATAAGCAGTTTTCCTTAGATACAACTATAGTTAGGACTGTCATTCTAAAGGTTGTGAGGGACAATTGCATTGAAGTGTTAAACCTTATGAGCTCTGGGGACATATACGAAAAACCATTTGCAGAAATGGAAGATTATTGTAAAAGATACTCTCGCAGTCAAGCTAAAACAGGGAAAAGTATAAGGGACCCCACCAACAGAATTGTTAAACCCACATCCGGAGGTGTCACAAGGATTGAGATAGGAAATCTATTGGAAAAATTTAAAACAGATATCCTACACACCATCAGTTACCAACTAGATACCATGCAAATTAAAAGGAAACAAGAGGACGAAAACGCTACATTAGCAATCTTCTGTCATCAGTGTAGGAGGAAACACCCTGAAAAGGAATGCCCCCTCAATGTTATTGAACTCTGTGGTATTTTCATAGAGGACAATCCTACTAATGAATGCCCTTCTCTCCCTCAAATCAAGGCTATGTTCAAGGGAGGAGGAGAACCTGAGACATCTTACCCCCCATAGGAGACCATGGAGACAACAAAACCATAGCATGTTTTCCAACCCAAGTACACAATACCCCCAACAACAATGGGTACCCCCCATGTCTTATCCTCAGTGGTCAACAAAAACCCAACCCCGGCAACAGGGGTGGAGAGGACCTGTATACAGAAATGTCCCCTTTCAACCAATAAATTTTCCCACCTATCCACAATATCCTTCGAATATTTCACAAATTCTCTCAGGTTTTAACCCCCCTACTCTTCTTCCACCCCCGCAACCACAACAACCACTTGCACTATTTTTATAACCCTAATTTTCACCATACATACTTACCTGGCATCAGGCCATCTCAGATTCCTTCTTTGCCAAAACACTACTGAAAAACTCTTCTAAAAACTCCATTTTTAAAAGTCCATGCTAGCTGACCCACTACATCCCGCGTGGATCTATAGTGTCCACACTATTTGGCCCACTACAACCCACGTGGACCTTTAGAAGAACGGAAAAAGGAAAGTTGTCGATGGAACACACAACTTTGGATGAGTTAACTGAATCTTTCAGCCATGCATGGCCGAGGGTTCGCCCAAATACCTAGCTCCTTCTAGCCTATAAAAGAAGGGGTAGGGGTACCATTTGGAAGGAGGAGAATATAGTAAAGAAAATCTACTCAATTTTATATTCCTATTGTCCCAACCCTTTGGCCATCCATGTGCAAGGAGAAATACAGAGAAAAGAAGTTGGAGGACATTTGAAGAGGAGACCAGGATCAGGTTCGCGGAGCAGTGGCCGGTCTCAACATTGTAAGTTGATTTATTCAAAGTAATAAAGAAATAGTTTTCTCGTCCCAATTTATGAGTTCTTCATAGTTTTTTAAATACATGTTTGAATCTCTAACCTATTAGTCTGTAGGTAAAATGCATGTGTAGTTTGTTTCTTGTTTTGTATGCAGGTCAACCTTGGCAGGAGAACTGCTAACAAGTGATCAAGCATGAAGAAGGATCAACATCAAACACTCGGAACAAGGTATGTTGGTCGAACCATGTATTTGTTGAAAAGAAATAGGGATTAAGTCTGGGGACGAAGGTAGAAAGTAGATTTCTTTTGGTCATATATGCATGCAAAATATAACCCTAATTGATAGTCTGTAGGGGGATTTCCCACCACAACAGAATTGGCGACCGTACTGGGGAAGTCTCTAGGGTTCCTTGGAGTATTTTTTGGTTAGTTTTAAAAATTGGCTTTCTTTCATGTTTTTGAAGTTTCTACACTATTTGAGTTAACAGAGATTCTGGTCTTCCATACTAGTCATCTATGTTATTTGCTTGATTGTATCTTTTTTTTTATATATCAAGACCCACAGAGGTACATGTGGCCTCTAGAAGGTTTGCACGCATGTAACCGCGCCCTACTCTCTTACAACCATCGTGTACACAATAGTTGAGGAAGTAACAATAGCATGTAGTATTCCAGAAAATTTTTGAGGCAGTCATCCTCTTCCCTGTCAGAATCAGTCATTCTCAGGGGTTTTCTGGAACTCTTTCTAAGTCTTGGTTGATTGCAGTCTATAGCTTAGGTGTCATTTCAGATTGGTTTGTTTTACATTTTTGTTTTCCTTGCATTGTTTTCTTTTCTTTTTGTTAAAGAAAGTGTCTGAGCCCTCAAGAGATCCTAGTTGTTAGTATCAGTGGTCTCTGTCAGGTGTGGATTACTTGTTTTTTATTTTTTCCAAAGTTTTAGAGGTCCACGCGGCTTGTATAAGTCCAGTGCACGTGTACATGCCCTCTGATACTGAACAGCTCGCATGCACATGCTTGTTGTTGAGCTGTCAACAATGTGCTTGAGGAGGATAGTTTTTATGGAAGGAAAAGAAGTTTGTAATATACTAGATATAAAAAGTATGCAGAACAGAAAGAAAATGCTAGAAATGGCAGAATAACAATAATATAACCAGCATAATCTCCACAATAAAACATAAATAATATAAGAACAACAACATAAATAGCACTTTGATTCATAAAGAAATGTTCATAGGCCTCTTCGAGGGGGCAACCTCCAGTCGAGAAACACTCTGTTACAATAATATCCAAGCTAGGGTTCTCATACCCTCGACTCCTATTTATACTAAAAAGAAGCATCTAGAGGAAGATCCTTCTAGAAGCAGAAGCTTCTATTAGGTCTTCTTACATCCGCCTTATTCTATTTTGTGGAAAGGCCTTATTGATATTGACCTTTATTACATCTGAATATATTTCTCTACCTATGTGTGGGTTAGGACCCTAACATGTCCACCCCTTTAAAAATAGCCTTGTCCTCAAGGCTTGAGATGTGGAAACTGCTGCAGAATGGTAGCTAGTTCCCAAGTGGCATCGACCGGAGTTGTATCTTTCCACTGGACGAGCACTTCCTTGATGGTTCTCTGACATAGGCGATGCTCATGCTGGTGTAAAACTACTTCTGGATGTAGCCAAATGGATCCTTCTTCAGCTAACTCAGGAAGGTTGGTTTGAATTTGGAACCGAGTTCCAATTACCTTCTTTAAGCATGAAACATGAAAAACAGGATGTAGCTTCGAATGACTGGGTAGAGCTAACTGATAGGTGACTTGTCCCACACGCTTGAGAATGGTATAAGAACCATAAAATTTGGGCACTAGCTTCAAAAAATGCTCGGCCTTGAGGGAAGTTTGCTTGTATGGTTGCAATCATAGAAACACCTGATCCCCTTCTGCAAATTGACGTTCAGAGCGACCTTGATCTGCTTGTTTGTTCATGCGATTTTGTGCCATGACCAAGTTCTCTTTGAGGGTACGGATAATATCCTCTCGAACTATAAGTGTTTGGTCAACCGCTTGGACCTTAGATGTACCCGGCAAGTATGAGAGAAATGAAGATGGCTTCTGTCCATATACTGCTTCAAAAGGTGTCATGCATATAGTTGTATGGTAGGAAGTGTTGTACCACCATTCAGCTAGGGCTAACCATTGAACCCACTGATTTTTCTTTTTAGAGGCAAAACACCTCATATATGTTTCCAAACATTTGTTGACAACTTCCGCTTGACCATCAGTCTAGGGATGATAAGCTATGATGAGATGCAATTGGGTGCCTTGAATATTGAACGGGTCTTGCCAAAAATTGCTTGTGAAAGTTGGGTCACGATCAGAAACAATAGAGTGCAGCATGCCATGAAGCTTGAAGACCTGGTCCATGAAAATTTGAGCCACCGCGGATGCAGTAAATGGGTGTTGAAGAGCGTAGAAATGAGAATACCTGGAAAGGCAATCCACAACCACCATTATGACTGATTTATTTCCCGATTTGGGTAAGTCGGTAATAAAGTCCAAAGAGATATTCTTCCAAATAGCAGGTGGGATTGGAAGCAGTTGTAGTGTGCCCAGAGATTTGACTGTTTCTCCCTTGTTGCATTGACACACATCACATTCAGCGAAAAAATTACGGATTTTTTGTTTCATGCCATCCCAGAAAAAAGAACGTTTGACCCTGTCATAGGTTTTGGTGAACCCGGAGTGCCCCACTGTGGGTGTAGGATGAAGCTCAGAAAGTACTGTGGATTTAAGCTTTGATTGTTTACTTAAATACAAACGGCCTTTGTATCGAAGCTCATCCTGGAGCCAAGAGTACCCTGGGGGAACTGGAGCATTGGTCTGCAATTGCTGAATCAGATGTGAACTTTTGGGATATTGTAGCCATTCTTGGAGAGCAACTTGGAGCCAATCTGGTACAATGAAGGAAAGAGAAAAAAGGGAACCTTCGTCCTCATATTTTCTGGACAATGCATCCGCCACTGCATTGTCTTTTCCTTTCTTGTAAATGATCTCATAATCATATCCAAACAGTTTAGTCACCCATTTTTGTTGCTCTGGGGAGGAAATGCATTGTTCTAGGAAGTACTTGAGGCTTTGATGGTCTGTCTTAATTTGGAAATGTTTCCCCAAGAGATATGGGCGCCAGAGATCAACATTATGCAAAATAGCCAACATTTCCTTTTCATAGATGGGTTTGCCCAGATTCCTTTCAGATAGTTGCTTGTTGGTGAAGGCCAAAGGTCTACCCTCTTACATAAGAAAAGCATCAATTACTTTCCCTGAGGCATCACATTCCAACACAAAGGTCTTTGTAAAGTCAGGAAGGGCCAGAACTGGAGTGGTGCACATGGCCATATTCAAGGTTTGGAAATCTTGAGCAGTGGATGGCATCCAAGTGAAAGAGTTATTTTTGAGGAGAGCAATGAGAGGTGTTGCAATATTGCCATAATTCTTAACAAACTTGTGATAATACCATGTTAAGCCCAAAAATCCATGCAAGATTTTGAGAGTATTTGGGTGTAGCCAGTCTTGCATAGCTTCAATCTTTGTCGGATCCACCCTAACGCCATCCTTGCCAACCAGATGACCCAAGTATTCTACTTCGGAGGCTCCAAAGGCACATTTAGATAGTTTCAGGAAAAGTTGGTGCTGGGAGAGTAGATGGAGACCTTGATCCACATGGGTAAGATGGTCTGTCTAGGTTTTTCTATAGATGAGGATATCATCAAAGAAAACTAAGACAAAATGATGGAGAAAAGGGCGGAAGACATGGTTCATGAGGCTTTGGAAGGTGGAGGGGGCGTTACACAAGCCAAAGGCCATGACCAAAAACTCATAGTGGCCCTCATGAGTGTGAAAGGTTGTCTTGGGAATGTTTGCCTCTTTCATACGTATCTGGTGATAGCCCGAGTAAAGATCAAGTTTAGTAAAGAATTGTGCGCCACTCAATTCATCCAGGAGGTCATCAATGACAAGAATGGAAAATTTGTCTTTAATGGTTAGTTTGTTGAGAGCACGGAAGTCAAGACACATTCTCCAAGAACCTTCTTTCTTCAGGATCATGACGACCGGAGAAGAGTAAGGGCTCGTACTAGGATGGATAACACCGGAAGTAAGGAGTTCCTCGACCATTTTCTCAATTTCATTTTTTTGTGCAAAGGGGTGGCGATATGGGCGGATATTGGGAGGAAGGCTTCTGGGTACAAGGGGAATGGAATGATCATGAACACAGTGGGAAGGATGGATACCTTGGGGAGTGGAAAATACCATTTGATATTTAGAAAGGAGGGCTTGGAGGTCTTGCGGCACCGGGGGTGTCTATGTTGCTTGTATGGCATGGAGTTGGGCAATGACACCAGAATGACCTTTTTTGAGTAGCTTTTCCATGCGATGGGAACTGATGACCTCAGGTGAACCAACAGTGATGCCTTGGAATTTATATTGGTGGCCTTCTTGGTGTAATTGGATGGTTAGGTCCTTAAAATCCATGAGAATGGGGCCCAAAGTCCTTAGCTAGTCTGCACCCAACACAATGTCGCAATCGCCCATGTCAATAACAAACATATGGAATTTTAGGTGGTAGTCACCGATTTGGAGACACACATTTTCACGGCACCTGTCACATTTAATAGAACCACCATTGGCAATCATGATTTGGAAATTGTTGACGGCATGGATGTAGCAATGGGTTTCTTGGGCAATGCGGCGATGAATAAAATTATGGGTGTTGCCACTATCAACCAGAATGATGACCTTTCAGTGCTTGATGTAACCAATTAACTTGAGGGTTTGGGGGGTAGAGAAGTCGGTGAGAGCATTGAGGGAAATGATCGGTTCCACTTTGGGAGGGTTGGAGGGAGGGGTTATGTTAGTGATTTCTGATGACTCATGCACAAGGGAATTTTCAACATCCTCTCCCAAAATATCCTCAGAGATGGCCATAAAAATCTTTTGTTCCTTACATTTGTGGCCCGGGAAATATTTTTCATCACAATTATAACAAAGGCCTTTGAGTTGGCGTTCATCCATTTCAGCCCTGGTCAATTTTTGGATCTTTAATGGGCCTGAGGGAGTAGTGGGGTTTATGGGTTTAGGGTGAGGGATTAAGGAAGGTTTACAGTTTTGAGAGGAAACAATTTGTTGTCCTTCTTTAGATTTTTTAGTAGCCTCCACCCAACTTGTAGATCGAGCCATGAGGACAAGGGCCCAAATCTCCTCCTTGAGGCCACTGATAAAACACTCTCGAAAGAAAGCATTAGTCATGCCCTCTGTTCGAAAAGCCAGGTGCTCAAATGTAGCTATGAAGTATTCTATTGTTCCTGATTGTTTCAATTTTGTCAAACGACCCAAATGGTTGGTGTCAGTGTCAAAGCGTTCATAAAGCTTAGTCACAAATTGGGTCCAAGCAATATAACCTTGACAGGAAGTTTTTCTCCATTGCCACCATTGCCAGCGTTCTTGATCTAGATGGAGAACACCATACTAGAGTTTGGCCAATTCATTTGTAATGTTGTATAGAGAGAAATAATGTTCCATTTGGGTGACCCAACCAGTGGGGTCCAAACCATCAAATTTTGTCACATCCACCCGTGGAAGGCGTAGGTCGTGTTGAAAGTGATGGTGCTGAAAGGTATGGGAATGGGAGGAATTTTCACCTTCATTCTTGGGAGGTGCATCATGGAAAGGGTCATCGGTAGGGATCTTCAGTTTGCTGCAGAGTGATGCAAAGATAGATTCAAGCTGGGTGGTCAGTTCTTGTTTGACTTCCTCCATTGAGGACTGCATGGATGTATTTATGGTTGTATTGATGGATGTATCCATGGAGGCAACGGTAGCACTGAGTTGTTTCACTTCTTTTTGGGTCTCAAGGAAACTATATTGCAAGGTGTTGAAGTGAGGCTCCAGGTCTTGGCTACGGGTATGGGCCATGAGGATGGGTGAACTGAAAAGGGGTGAGCGGGGTCATTTTTTATTTTTGTTAGGATGAAAAATGATATGGATGAATGTGATAAGGGAGAAGAGATGAATCTAATGGAATAGGTCTCAAACAATGGTGAAAAATACCCCGGTCTAAAGAATACTGCAGTGATGAAATCCCCAGATGCTTAACCAGAAAGAAATGTGTATTTACTTGGCAACCATAACACAGTTGTGCAACAAGAGATCTTGTCTGTGTTAATTTGTTTATGTTACTGTCCCCCAAGAATTAGGTATTCAAGGGTTCTACAAACAAGGGTTTTCCCTGTGCTATAGCTCCTTGATATACGAGCAGGGTCCAACAGTAGTACTCGGCCCAATATCTCAGGGCACTAACTAAGGAGGATAGACCATACCCTTAGTTGTACTACCTGAGTACCTAGGTACTAGAGAGTATCTTCCTGAGTGTTGTTCTTTGTGGCACTATAGAAATCAGGTGGTTGATTGGTTTATCTAAAGAGGGCTTCAGGAAATCTAGGATGATCCGTAGACAGGTGTTGTCTGATGCACTACCACTCGAAGGGATACCAACAGGGGTTACAAGGGTGGCCAACAGATGTGCGCTTAAGAACCACTTGTATTTCCTGCATGTATGAATCCCTCAACCGCGGGTTTATGTGCATAACGACAGATCTCTATGGCTTAAAGACGTCGGAATACGTCTCTACCCTCAAAAAAAAAATTCCCACAATTTCTGCCAAGGAAAGTGCTCTGATACCACTTGTAATGTACCCAATATAAAAAGTATGTAGAACAGAAATAAAATGCTAGAAATGGCAGAATAACAGTAATATAACCAGCATAATCTCCACAATAACACAGAAATGATATAAGAACAACAACACAAATAGCACTTTGATTCAGAAAGTAATGTTCATAGGCCTCTTCGAGGGGGAAACCTCCAGTCAAGAAACGCTCTGTTACAATAATCTCCAAGATAGGGTTCTCATACCCTCGACTCCTATTTATACTAAAAACATGCATCTAGAGGAAGATCCTTCTAGAAGCGGAAGCTTCTATCAGGTCTTCTTACATCCACCTTATTTTATTTTATTGAAAGGCCTTATTAATATTGACCTTTATTACATTCAAATATATTTCTCTACCTATGTGTGGGTTAGGACCCTAACACAGTCATATTTTCCCTTGACAAGAGTTATTCCTCTCAGGATCTAGAATCTCTGTCATAACAGTCAATATCTTAGGTTTGATCTCATCCATAACTTTCTTTTTCATTTTAAAAGTTTTCATGAAATTTTCCTTTCGTAAGGTTTTTAGACAAGTGTAAGAGTCCATTTTTAAGTTGCTAGTGTGTAATTGTTAAAAAAGAGATTCTTTGTAATCTGTGCTTAGGCTAGAAGTTTTTTATTGGTTTTGACTTGTTGGTATTTTTCCTTTTTTGCTTTGTAAGCATTTCAAATAAAAAAAATAACTGTTCTTTCTTTGTTTGAATGAAAAGTGTTGTGTTGCATCATTAACTAGGGAAAAGTATTTTCTTTCATAAGTTATTGGTAGTTTACTTAGATCATAAGTAGCTCGTAGTCGAGTGAAATCTTTCTTTTAGTTTGCTGTCCAAAAATCTTAGAAAAAAAAAAATTAATTTGAAAAGTTTGTTAAAAAGTAAAGGTTTTTGTTTCCAGTTTTCTGTCTTTTTTACTTTCGTCTTTCAAACTTCACTAGTTTCACTTTCATAACCTTTGACCTAAGACAAGACATATAAATTAACACTAAATCTAAAATTTATTAGACTTTTATGTTTGTAGGGTCAATCAACTAGTTCAGGATTAGGGCCTTGAATTAGGTTGGAGAGGAAACTCTTCAAGGCCATTTAAATCAAACATTGGAGTCTGAGTTAGGAAGTGTCAAAGTACAGTATCGTGAAAGTTATCCAGGACCCCCCTCTAACACAGGGGATAAACATGAGGTCGCGTGTGGAAAGGTAGCGGAGATAACCCCTCCAAAGCTAGACCAATCATAGTGGAGAACACATATAGAGGGCTTGTTTTGGGATTCCATCGATTGCATTTGCCACGGAGCTTCGTGGGTCTCAAATCTATTTGAGGTCCTCAGTTGTCCTTTGGACCACTTTCTCTTGATACCCTTGATAGGTTTCGGACTTGATACCCTTCTCATTGTGGTCTACCAGATTTTCGATTGTACCCGCCTGGTGACTGTTCACGTGCTGACAACCTAGTTGCCCATCTTTTTAGGACTTACACAGGTGACTACGGGGGTATACCAAGGTACCTAGGATAGACATCAGGCCATGCTTTGTAGAGTATACCCAGAGGTTGCTTCCATGTTCGAGTTGCACCTGCACCGGTAAGTTGCTCTAGTGTTGGTTGTTGTAACTGTTCTTCCAAGTAGTTTAGTGTTTTCCTGTCTTATCTTAGGGACTTTTTTTAGTGTGTGTTGTTTTTGAACAAATAGAATGCCCTAGGGTGTCTTTTTATCTTCTCACACAGTGGAGGATCATGAGCTCCACTGGTCACGAAGGCTTCTAGGCCTATCGTCGGTTACACTGGAGCCACCCCCGCCACCACTAAGGTGAAAGTTAGACCAATAAGGGTCTTTTGAAGAGACCAGGTGACACGAAATTGTGCCTGACCAACATCCAGAGGAATCGACCGTTTTGGACCTTGGAGCGAAAGCTCTTAGCTCAGTTGAAACCCCAACCACTTCTCTCTCGGCACCCCTCATTGTACCGATTTATCCTTATGACTGCTAGACAATTTTGCATGCAACAATGGAAACAAATGATGTTACTACTTCTGGGAATTCATCACTTCCCACTACGGTTGTCACCACAGGAGCATTTCCACCTCCTAACCCACCGTCACCAGTTCGAGCCACCATGGTCTCGACCACCTCTATGTCGCATAGTGGTCCTATCCCATCTCTGATGGTGGCCACATCCCTTTTCACACCAAGTGTGACAGGCCCTCTGTTCTCATACAGGATGCCTAGTATAGGTACAAGTGTTGTACTTTCCTTCTCCACTTCACAGACTTCACGTTTGGGGATAGGGAGCTCTAACACTCCTCTATAAGGCCACACGAGGGGCACTTCCACTCCCTTTAACGTTTTCTCTTACGGAGGATGTCATATACCTCCTTCGTCTCCTTCACTCGGTGGCATGCACCAGTCATCCGTCGGGCCGCCTACACACCATAGTTTATTTGGATCAGGGATTCAAGGACCACCTTCACATAATATGTCGATCAGTTCGACACCATTTTCTTTGTTCAGTGCATTTGGTAACAACGCCTTCTCTTCAACTACTTTCCCGACTGGGGGCAATCCCGATTTCAGACAATCTATTCCTATGCAGGGTACTATTCCTGCATAGGGGGAACACCCAGGAACTTCTTCTGCATCGGGGAATTGGAATTCTTGGAAGGGATCTATTCCCTAGTCAGGAATGTCGGTCTGGGGTAATTCTTCTCACAATCAATGGAACCTCGGACAACACACCATGTCTATCCCTTCAGGACCGACATGGGGCAACCCTTCCCAAAGTCCTCCGAATGTCATGCTTACCCACCCATCTATGTCCTATTTTGGGAATCAGTCGATGATGTCTCCTCACATGAAAAATTTGTATGCTGGTCATGGCCATGGCTTTTACCAGAACCCAGGCCAGTAGCCAAACTTTTTCTGGCAACCTGGTGCCAGTCAAACTCCAGGCCCGTTTTTCCCCAGTTATCACCAACAACCCAAGCTACCTTTCCTAGAAACCTTGCATTTGCCAGACTTGACATGGTTGTTGAATGACCCTATCTGTCATGATCCACATTGGCCTCCTATACCGACGAAGTTTCCTTCGGACATACCAAAATTCAAGGCGAAGCCTAACGAAGATCCAGGCGATCATGTGACTACCTTCCACCTTTGGTGCTCATCTAACTCGTTGAAATATGACTCCGTACAGTTGCAATTGTTTCAATGCACTCTTATTGGGAGTGCCATGAAATGGTACATTGATCTCGATCACTCAAGATACTCTTCCTTCGGTGAATTGGCTATGGCTTTCCTAAACCATTTCCAATTACTGGTGAGATACGACGTTGGTATAGAATTGTTGGCCAATTTCTCACAGACAAAAGCGAACCATATCTCCGATCACATTCGAGAATGGAGACGTAGGAAGAGTTTAATTAAGGTATCAGTCCCACCAACATTCTTGCTTGAGTGGTTCCTTAAGTCTTTGGTCCCACAATTATCCAAAGACGTCATGACGTCAGGAGTATTAAGGTATCTCTCTCTCTCTCTCTGACTTCAAACATAAATCATGAAATCATATACACACAGCATATAAAAGCAAATGTGTAACAGAGAGTAAACATCCATAAACATATCATTCAACATATATACATCGAAAACACCATAACACCATGAGTCTGAATCAAATCTCTTTCTATTAATTGAAACCTTTGTTCATGGGTTCTTCTTCACATAGCTCTCTGCTTCTCCTCTCTATGCTCAATAATACCCTTTTGATAATAATCCTACAAATGATACAAGATGAGGGTGTCTATAGTCGGTTTTCCCTCCTACGCTCTAAACTGTCTAATCTGCATTCAAACCTACCTACTTACATTAATTGTGCATAAATGCGTCTATCTACTACAGACGAGAGAAAATCCCTCAAGGTCTATTTACAATCAAGAAGTACGCCCCTTTGATCGTGTGCCAAAATGCGTTGGCGCTATCCCACGCTCGCTTGTCGCTGGCGATGCTCCTGCATCATACTCCCTCGCTTGAAAATTTTCATGGGCTCCTGCCCATGAGCTCTCGCACGGTCTATCCATTCTTTTGAATCTCTGCTTCATTTTCCCAGCAGTCATCTTCAATTGGATGTCCCTTCCAATTGACCAAGTATTCAAAATATTCCTTCCTCCTAGTCCTCTTACTAACTCTTTTTTCCAGTATGGTTTCCATCTGTGGTTTCTCTGCAACTGGCATCTGTTTAGTCCACTGAACCTGTGGTTGTTCATTTCCTACTCCTACTTCCTCATCTTTATAAGGGTACAAATCCGAGATATTGAATATCGGTGAAATTCTGATCCCATCGGGTAATTCAATCTCATAAGCATTTGCCCCAAATTTCCTTATGATCTTCCATTGTCCAATTTTCTTCATTTTCAATTTAATATATGTCTGCCTTGGGAACCTTTCCTTTCTTAAGTGCGCAAGAACCAAATCACCAACTTTGAACTGAATTTCTCTCCTGTGTTGATCTACTCTTCGTTTATACTCTTTGCTCGAGTTCTGCAGTCGTTCCTTCACCTGGTTGTGAAGTTCCTTCATCGCCTCTACAAAATCTTCTGCACTAGCACTCCTAGTCACATTCTATTCTGAATCTCTCAATTCAGAAATTCCTCTTGTCTACATGCCATAAACAATTTGGAACGGACTCTGCCCTGTGCTCCTATTAAGTGAATCATTATAAGCAAATTCTGCCTATGGCAGAATGTTGTCCCACTGACTGTGATGTTCAGTCACCAAGCTCCTTAGTAAATCTCCCAAACTCATGTTCACAACTTCTGTCTGTCCATCCGTCTGAGGATGATAAGATGAAATAAACGAAAAGTTTGTTCCCATATTTTTCCATAAGGTTCTCCACAAGTGTCCCACGAACTTGGTGTCTCGATCCGAAACTATGCTCCTTGGTAAGCCGTGAAGTCTGACAACTTATTTGAAAAATAGGTTCACAATGTGAGTTGTGTCACTGGTTTTCTGACATGGTATAAAGTGTGCCATCGTCGAAAATATGTCTACCACCACAAAGATCGAGTCAAACCCTCTTTGTGTTCTTGGTAGCCCCAATATGAAGTCCATGCTACTGCATCCAACGACCTTTCTGGTATGGGCAATTATTGATATAAGCCTACGTTCTACCTCTTTCCTTTTGAATGCTGGCAAATTCTGCATATCTCTACAAATCGTTTGACATCAGTCCTCATTCCTGGCCAAAAATATGACTCGTTTAACTTTGAGAACGTCTTGTCATGACCGAAATGTCCGGCCAATCCTCCACTATGTTTCTCCTTCAACAATTTCTCCCTCATGGAGCATTTTGGAATACGAAGTTGATTACCTTTAAACAGTAATCCTTCTTGGATCATGTATTCTATCCATTGACTTCTGTCCCTGAGAATTGGATTCTCAGATGCTTCATACGCCTCTTTGAAGTCTGAATCCTCCTCGTACATGTTCCTGAGATCATCAAAACCCAATGTTTTGATTCTAAACTCCTGCATAATCAAACACTTCCTGCTCAAAGCATCAACAACCTTGTTAGTAGTTCCAGAAATATGTTTGATTACAAAAGTAAAATTTTGCATATATTCGACCCATTTAACATGTCTCTGATTCAATTTCTCCTGTTGAGTCACAAATTGCAAAGCATGATTATCACTGTACAAGACAAACTCCTTGGGGATTAACTAATGTCTCCATTTTTTCAATTCTTGAATAATAGCATAGAACTCCTTGTCATACATGGAGTATTTCATTTTGGCTTCATTTAGCTTCTCACTGAAGTATGCTATCGGCTTGTCTTCTTGTCTTACGACTGCCCCTATTGCAAATCCACTCACATCACATTTTACCTGAAATGTCTTCTTGAAATACGACAACACCAGAATTGGTTGTTCCGTGATTTTCCTTTTCAGCAAATTAAAACTTTTCTCAGCTTCTTCTGTCCAGTGAAAAGACTTGTGTCTCTTCTTCACTGTGTCCATCATCAGTGCACTAATTCCACTAAAATTCCTAATGAACTTCCTATAGAAACTAGCCAATTCGTGAAATCTTCTTACTTCAAAGATACTCTTTGGCGACGGCCAATTCTTAATTACCTCCACCTTATCTGGGTCCATCCTCAACTTATCTGGAAAAATAACAAACCCCAAAAAAATGAGCTATGTCTTCATGAATGAGGATTTCTTCATATTTATCAGCAGCTTCTCTTGCTGTAATATCTTCATCACTGTAGCCAAATGTTTCAGATGTTATGTTTCTGTCCTACTGAAAATCAATATATCGTCAAGATATACAATGACGAATTTTCTAATGAAATCCTTCAGGACTTCATTCATCAATCACATGAAAGTGCTCGGCGCATTTGTTAAACCAAACGGCACAACAAGCCATTCATACAACCCTTCATTGGTCTTGAAGGATGTCTTCCATTCATCTCCTTCCCTCATACGAATTTTGTGATAACCACTCTTCAAGTTGATTTTTGAAAAAAATTTGGCCCCACTTAAGCAATCCATCAAATCATCCATCCTTGGAAATGGAAATCGATACTTGATGGTAATCTTGTTAATCGCCCTCGAGTTAGTACACATGCTCCAGCCTCCGTATTTCTTTGGACTAAGAACTGTTGGAACAACACACAGACTCAATCTTTCTCTGACCAAACCCTTGTCCATCAAATCCTGGACTTGTCTTTTGACCTCTTCATTCTCTTGTTGCACCAGTCTGTATGATGCTTTATTTGGTAAACTAGGTCTAGGTATGAGATCAATATGGTGACTTATACTTCTAATCGGTGGCAACGAACAAGGTAGTTCGTCCACTACGATGTCAGCAAATTCCTCCAACAACTTTTGGATTTCTTCTGGTAAATCATCCACCCTTGTACTGGTTAAGACAATTCTAGGATTTCTAACCACAATAAATTGTGTATCTTCTTTCTTCTTAACCTCTGTAAGAAGTTCCTTCCCACTCATGAGAAGTACAATGTTGCTTACCTCAGGTTTTACTTCCTTTTCCTTAATTGACAACAACATGTGAGTTCTCCCATTCTTCTCCAGGGTGTATGTGTTCTATCTCCCATCATGAATCACATTCCTATCATATTTCCATGGTCTACCCAGCAATAGATGACAAACATCCATGGGAATGACATCACACAATATTTCATCCTTATACCCACCTATTTTAAATTCAACTAAACATTGTTTAGTGACATTTACCTGATGTCCTTTTTGCAACCATGAAACTTTGTATGGGCTTGGATTTTCAGTCGTTTTCAGCTCCATCTTTTCTACCATCTCTATAGAAACGAGATTATCTGTACTGCCACTGTCCACAATGACTTTGCATGCCCAGTCTTTGGTCTTACAGGTAGTCCGAAAAAGTTTGTTCCTTTGGACTAGATTCTCCACCTCCTTCTTCGGCGTTAAGAGAACCTTCCTCATCATCAGTGATATTTCTCCTTCATCAACTTCTACCTCAACATTCTACCTTTGTGCTTCGACAATGTGAGTTTCACCACCTTCTTTCTTTTTATCTAGACATTCATAAGATTTGTGTCCATTTTTCCCGCATGTGAATCATTTTACCACTCCACCTCTTCCTCTTCCTCTACCTCTAGCGCGAGGAAAAGTGTTGTCATCATCATACTATCCTCTCTATGATATTCCACCTCTCTTAGTCTGAGTTTGAGGCTTCTTCCACTCTTCTTTAGGTTTCTGAGTCCTATCTTGGGCAACTGTTTTTCCTCTAGGTTGGCTTCTTCCTCAGCCTCTATGACCTTGCTTTCGGCTCAGCTTCTCCTCATCTTTTAGATCCATCTAATAAGCATCTTCCACCATTCAAATGGTCATCATGCTCATCTCATCCTAAATGTCATACCGCAGACCATTCATATATATGGAAACCTTCTCATCATTGCTCTCTCGATGACCTGCCCTGATGTTCAGCATGTAGAATTCTTCAGTGTACTCCTTCACTGACATCAGCTTCTATCTCAAATTCTGCATTCTCCAGAACCGAGAAATCTGATAATCCCTGGGAATGAATTTTTCTTTAATCTTTGGAACCATCCTGTCCCAACTTTTGATTTTCTACTTGACTTTGCAACGTCTATCAGCTTGTAGTTCATCCCACCACAATGTTGCATGTCCTTTAAGTCTTGTGACAACATGTTTGACCTTTTTGTCTTCCTCGACATCTTCATAGTCAAAATATGTGTCCAGAGCTCTAATCCAATCCAAAATCTCTTCAACATCCAGGTTTCCTTCATATAATGGAATGTCAATTTTTTCCCTAGCACCCATCCTTGCAACAACCCTGAGTAGGCGTTCATTTGCTGCATCTTCTGTTGAAACTTCTTCTCTTTCATGTCCAGCTTCATCTTCACTTTCAGATTCACTGACATCTCCAACAACAGATGTGCGCCTCTGTGCTATCTCCATGACCTCAAGTCTGACACGTAGGTCACACATCTCTCTTTCCATGGCTGGATCAGGCATCTGCCTACCCCTTCTTCTTTGCATTTCCCTCTCCTCTAGCGGATCGGGTGTTCGTCTATCTCTTCCTCTCGGCAGCATGGCTGTAAATCTTCCCCTTACCCTCTATCTGAAATATACAAATAGAGGAGGGCTCTGATACCACAACTGTTGTGTATCAGAGTGCTCTTTTTCCTCTTGCTTTCCTTGTCTAAAATCTACAGACAATATTTAGGCTCTGATACCACAACTGATGAAGACTCCCGAACCCTCAGTTCAAGGTCCACACAGGATCATTCTAATCTTCCCTTTTAGTCTAATAGACTCTGTGGGATTCCCTCGGGAATTTCCCTTCACACACAAAAATGTTTCCATAGGTCCTTATGGGTGTGCCTACGTGATCAAAAATATGAAGCATTAACCCCAATATCCTGATCTGAAATAGGATCACAATTTTCTCAACTTTTGGACTTCGAGTTTTGCAGTTTCACGATTCCTGTCGTCGAGACTTTTATCTCTACAACTTCCAAAACCCGAATTTCCGAAACTCTGATGCACTCAGCAAAGGTTGACTTTTCAACGGGCTTCTCACTTTATCGGGAATTCAGACTTCACGATTTCACGAATCCAGATGCGAAGCTCTCAACTCTCTAACCTCTGAACCCCAAAATGATCAACAAGGTTGACTCTGCCCATTTGACAAGGACACACCACCTGTCCATTCAACCACCTCCTACCTCTGATGTAGACTCCTACCACTTGTCACTCTTTTGGGTTTTCGGGACTCTCGCTCCCAAAGCGCTGCCTTCTTCGTCTCCCTTCTCCTAAATTGCTGAAATCCTGAAACTCAACGTCACTTCTTATCGCAACTCACGACTTTGGGACTTTCGCTTCACTGTCCTTGAATCCTTGTCATTTGGATCCCCGAAATGCCGAAATGATCCAACGCTTGTGCAAAGTACGATCAATGGTCTACGTTGATTTTGGATACTACACCCTGTCTCTTCTGAGCTTATACTTGGAAAACACTTGCCGTAACTCCCCTTTCTCCTCTAGGAGATCTAACGGCTCTCTGGACTTTGTGAATTCTCCATGGAGAATCCCAACCGTCCGTTTCTTCCTTGACAACTCCTGCAAAATGAACAAGATATTTCTTTGCGGAACCTGACTTCTGTGAGACGTCTCAAATCTCCACCTCTTCTCTAGCACTTCCAAAGTACTAACCCTTCCTGAGCTTTCCTCACAACTTCAAAGACTCTATCCCTCCTGAGCTTTCTTAAAAATCCTCAAGCACTCTTGGGATAACTCCTGCACACACTCCTTGCGGCACTTCTTCAAATACTCCTAAGTATTTGAATTCCCCGACTCTGTGCAACTCTGAGAAAGCAGTCCTTCAACAATTCCACTCAGATTGTAAACTCTGAGACTTCACTCAGCCAACGCACACCTTGCATGGCCCCTGTGCTTAATTTGCACTTCTACAAGAATGAGAACAATGTTATCCCTCCTGAGCTTTCAGAGATAAAAGTCTGATCCCTTGTCGACTCACTCCTTGCAGACAACTTCACTGCACTCCTTGTAGGAATTTCACTCACTGAGGTTGAGAAACAATTGAAACTCATTTCCTCTCTCTCTCTCTCTCTCTCTCTCTCTCTCTGACTTCAAACATAAATCATGAAATCATATACACACAGCATATAAAAGAAAATGTGTAACAGAGAGTAAACATCCATAAACATATCATTCAACATATATACACAGAAAACACCATAACACCATGAGTCTGAATCAAATCTCTTTCTATTAATTCAAACCTCTATACATGGGTCCTTCTTCATACAGCTCTCTACTTCTCCTCTCTATGCTCAATAATACCTTTTTTATAATAATCCTACAAATGATACAAGATGAGGGTGTCTATAATTGGTTTTCCCTCCTACGCTCTAAACTGTCTAATCTGCATTCAAACCTACCTACTTACATTAATTGTGCATAAATGCGTTTAACTACTAAAGACGAGAGAGAATCACTCAAGGTCTGTTTACAATCAAGAAGTATGCCCCTTATTAACTACTTAATTTATATTTGGCACATCCAACTTCAAAACAATTTAAACACTTTTGATCGTGTACGAAAATGCGTTGGCACTATCCCACGCTCGCTTGTCGCTGGCGATGCTCCTGCATCACCAATGGTATTGTTGGTTCAACACAAACAAAGACCGCTGAGCAACTAATGCAACAATTGCAATAGTTGTCTATAAAACACACAATGGCCAGCCAAACTACTACCTTGGTTGTTCCCCCTACCAAAACGTCATATGTACACACAGTGCAATCGACTAATCCAAAGGCCACCCAGTAGCCTGAAGGAAAGAAAAAACAACGAAAGAAGGGTAAGGGGGATAAGAAACCCACCGATAATTCTGGTGAGGGAAATACTGAAAAACAGAAGGCGAGGTATCCATGCAACCTATGCGCGGAAGACCACCCGACCAATCTATGTCCTCGGCTTGCGGAGGCCCAAAATTTTGTGACACAGCAACAGCCTTTCGTGTTAACCAAACCATTTCAACATGGGAAAAATCTAACTCAAGCCTCTATGAGCACGAAAGGGGGCAGTCAAGGACCCCCTTTGTCTTCGAATAACCCCACATCCACGAATGTTTATATGGTGAAGGATGATGCTTTTCTATCGACTAGAGAACATGAATACAATCAACCAAGCACTTCTGAGAAGGGAAAGGAAGCAAAAATCACATCTCTTCCTCTACAGATTGAGAAGACGTTGGCCAAAACAATGACATGTATCCCTAAAGGCACGTTCAAGAGAGCTTCTCACAACCCTATCACAATGACTGCCCAGAACTATTCGGTGGTGGAAGATTTATCACAAACCCCTTCTGGGATGTCTGCTTTGGAGGTCCTCCAAATATGCCCTTCCCAGAAGAAATCTTTGTTAACCACTTTAGGATCTACCGAGACTTGTAATCCAGGTACAATCGTGCTAAATACAACCGAATTAAAACCTCGTCCGCCTTACCACGTAGCATTTCAGATAGTAGTGGCTTATCCCACAAAAACTTTCACAAGGAATATATTTCACATGGTGGTTGATGAGGGTGCCTCGAAATGCGTTATGTCATTGGCATGTTGGAAGGCCACTGGCTAGCATGTTTTGTCTCCAATGCCTACTCT
Organism: Picea sitchensis; assembly: GCA_010110895.2. Lineage (NCBI taxonomy): Eukaryota > Viridiplantae > Streptophyta > Pinopsida > Pinales > Pinaceae > Picea > Picea sitchensis. The sequence goes on along the minus strand of SNQJ01S0000276.1, from coordinate 485,979 downwards.
CCTCATTGCTTTCGACGGTCATTCATTCCGACCACATGGTATCATTCCCTCTTTCCCCGTGCAGTTAGGAGGGAAGACCATGTGCGTCGAGGTAGAAGTAGTTGACGCCCCCCTCGACTATAACCTTTTGTTAGGAAGGAGTTGGACTTATGCCATGCAAGTCGTGGTTTCTACAGTTTTCCGGGTCTTGTTGTTTCCACATGAGGGCCAGATTCTGACCATCGATCAATTGTCTTTCTCCAGACCTGACCCTTCATTGGGGGCATCCATGGTCCCAATGATTGATAATCCTCAGCCAGGCGTGGTTAACATAGGGGTGGGTTTGTTCCCATCTTTAATGGGTACCTTCGACTACCCACCCCCTCAAAGCGATATCAAGCTTAAATCCAATCACCATAAGGTTGATATTTTTCAAGTTTCGTCATTCCGCATGACTTACTTCAACGATATGTGGATACTTCCTTCCCCATCAGCCATGATGGATGGGATAGGGCACCCAGGCATGTCCATACCCTTGTCCGTAGCTGAAGTAGTGCACTCTTTAGTCCAACAAACTTCAGCCAATACAGATTCAACTCTTGCACAAGATTTTGATCCACTTCTAGAGCCTATTTGGGCTCAGGGTTCTCTCGCTCACACTGACTTGTTAGAATTAGTCCTTCCCTCTGACGAGGAAATAATCGAAGGAATGACCCATCCGGACAAACCCTGGGACGATCTTCATCACAGATCATACTTCCTCCTATATTTAAGTCGAATCAAGGCAAGATAATTCACCGTGACTATGACGGGAGATAGGTCTTGTCCTATTAATCCTTTAGATACACACAAGGTTTATGTTGAGGGTAATATGGAAACTATCATTGAAACCTTACTTATCAATATCTCCCAAAACCCTGGAGTCTTGGAGAATGTTTTTGTTGGAGCTGACTACTCCCCTTAAGAGATTCAACTCTATACAGAGATTTTTAAAGAATTCCATGATGTTTTTTCCTGGTCTTACGAGGAAATGCCATGCATCGATCCAAAAAACATAACGAGTCTTCTTTTAAACCCTTTTCAGACCCTCTAAACATGAAAATATTTTCGAGCGATCTTGTGGCCTTTCACGCTTGTTAAACTGAAATTTGAAGTCACGTCTGTCCGGTGGTAGTTTAACCCTTTTTTAGTTTGGATGGTCAACTGTACGAACAAAGGTATACTCTAAGGAACTTTCATTCTCTAGAATATTACTCTCAAGTATGATTTTAACCCTTTTTCGGGCCTGAGGGACTAAACTTACGAAAAAGGAACCCCCACGGAGTCCATAGTTAATCTCTTTTCAGACTCCCTAAAATGGAAAAGATCATTGAGTGACCTTATTCTTTCACACTCATTAAAATGGTCCAGAAGAACATTCCTGACGAAGTCCATAGTTAAGCTTTTTTCAGACTCCTTAAAAGTGAAAAAATAGTCGAGTGATCTTGTCTGTACCACACTTGTTAAAATGGTTTTGAATAGACGTATGGTCGGTGCTAGTTTACCCCTTTTTCGAGATGACTAGAATACCTTCGAAAAAGGTACCCCAATAGAGTTTCCTTTTACGCTTTTTCAGACTCTCTAAATATGAAAAACCACTGAGCTTCCCTTCTTTGGGCTCGTTAAACTTACATCGAAGGATGTTACCATTGTGTGTTTTATTAATCGTATTTGCATACCTGCGTCTTTAGCCTAATGTCGGCTCCATGTTTCTCTCAACTAAACCATCTGAAGCATACCTTATAGGCAAGCCCTGTAGCACTTTGCCTCTGCGTCTTGACACCTTTGGCCCCTGGAGGATTTTTCCCAAGTGTTCTTTTCTTGGATATGTCCCTTGGTTCTGAGCATCCCTGTGTTCCATGCACTTGGAACTAGTACGTTTGCAACACTTGATCCTCCTTTGTAACGTAACATTCTTTTATTCTTTTTCCAAAATTATTGAAAAAAAGACAAAAAAATCAAATATACCCCAAAAAGAGGAAGGGAAAAGTATTTTCTTTATTGGCAGCATAATGAGTCGCCCTTGGATAAGCACATATGTCCATTTGTTAATAAAAACCTAGGATTTAATATGACCTTAGGAAGTTGTTCTCGCTACATAGAGTTGTGTCCTCCTCCATTTGGTTATTCTTCCAAACATATGGAGAGTTTGTGTTGCTTCCTGCTTTGTAAACTTATGATTAATGCAATGTTGCCTAAGTCTCATCATTTGTTGTGCTGTTGTCCAAGGGAAGTTTCTACCAATCCTAAGTCGACCCCTTTGCAATTTGTCTCTTGACCTCATACCCAACCATCCTGAACGTCCAATCAAGTCTTTGTTCGAAATCAATGAAGCCTTCAGTCTGATCGTCAAGATTCTCTAGTCCATGACCGACGAGCTGTCGAAGACCTCTGGGTAGTGAAGTCATAAACTCATATTACACTCCTACCTGATTTTTTAATATTTTGAAGTTGTTACTTGAGCTATGAAGACCTCATCTTCAGCCATCAGGCTGTATCAACTTCTAGAAGATGGATACTCTACATGTATATCTTGTTGATTTAGAGATGTGGCTCTGTTGTGTATTGTTCGCGGCTACACTTTATATCGTTATATGACATGGATCTACAATGTATTTGATTGGTAGCCATGCATTTATTCTATCCCGAGCATGGGTATGCCCACCTCGGTGAGACATTTGTTATTTTGCAGACGACGCCTCTCGATTCCTAGTTTTTGGGCTCACTTGTTTGTCACATCAGTAAAGATTGGTAATGTATTTCGGCCATTAGATGCTCTTCTGACCTCACACATTAGGGGGCATATGTTATAACCCTAATTGGCACCATACATGCTTACCTGGCATCAGGACATCTCAGATTCCTTCTTTTCCAAAACACTACTGAACAAATCTTCTAAAAACTCCATTTTTAAAAGTCCACGCTAGCTGACCCACTAAAACCCACGTGGATCTACAGTGTCCATGCTAGCTGACCCACTAAAGCCCGCGTGGACATTCAGAAGCATGGAAAAGGAAAGTTGTCGACGAAACACATAGGTTTGGGTGAGTTAACTAAATCTTTCGGCCATGCATGGCCGAGGGTTTGCCCAAATACCTAGCTCCTTCTAGCCTATAAAAGAAGGGGTAGGGGTACCATTTGGAAGGAGGAGAATATATTAAAGAAAATCTAATCAATTTTATATTCCTATTGTCCCAACCCTTTAGCCATCCATGTGCAAGGAGCAATACAGAGCAAAGAAGTTGGAGGAAATTTGAAGAGGAGCCCAGGATCAGGTTTGCGGAGCAGTGGCCGGTCTCGACATTGTAAGTTGATTCATTCAAAGTAATAAAGAAATACTTTTCCCATCCCAATTTATGAGGTCTTCATAGTTTGTTAAATACATGTTTGAATCTCTAACCTATTAGTCTGTAGGTAAAATGCATGTGTAGTTTGTTTCTTGTTTTGTATGCAGTTTAGCCTTAGGAGGAGAGTTTCTAACAAGTGATCAAGCGTGAAGAAGGATCGACATCGAACACCTGGAACAAGGTATGTTGGTCCAACTATGTATTTGATGAAAAGAAACAGGGATTAAGTCTGGGGACGAAGGTAGAAAGTAGATTTATTTTGGCCATATCTGCATGCAAAATATAACCCTAATTGCTAGTTTGTAGGGGGATTTCCCACCACAACAACTACCCATTAATCCAAATATGCAGCAACAAATGCAAGCTGCACCCTTCCAAAACCCTCCTCAGCCTACTCCTATTCCTGCACAACCTATCCCTAACCCAATAACAGACCGACACAACCTATACAAAACGTTGAAGTACAAACCTTTCCTACATATGTAATAATGCCAGATCCATTTAATGGAATTGAATTAAGGTCAGGAAGGATTGTAAGAAAAACAAATCCCACTATGGTCATTCAAAAGGAACACGTGCATAGTCATGTAAACCAAGAAGAACAAATAGGTGTCCAAACAGTTCAAAGAGAAGAATAGGTGACCGATCCATTGAACGAAGAAAGAAACATTCCAGTACCACAAGAAATCCCTTCTCCCAACTCTGCAGCAGAAACACCCCATGAAGTGAATCCCCCTTACCAAGAAAGGTTGTTCAAGGTTGTTCATAAAGAAAACTGAGGAACCTATAGAACATTATATAGAGACTGAACTCTGGAATATATGTGTAAATATCCCACTACTATAGGCTATTAAAGACATACCTATCTATGCTAAAATTGTAAGGGACCTTTGCATTAAAAATCCATGGAGAAAGAGGAAGGAACCCCCTATCATAGAGGTGGTAGGACAATTATCTGAGTTTATACCAGAAATGCCTTCCAAGTATAGGGATCTAGGGAACCCAGTGGTAACCATAGAAATCAATGGTGTTGCCTTTCCTAACACATTGATTTATCTAGGGGTAGCAATACATGTGATGTTAGTAATCACTATGAAAACACCGCAACTAGATCACTTAAGACCTACACAAACTTTGCTAGAGCTTGCAGATAAATCAATCATTACCCCAACCTGAAGTTTAGATGATATAACAGTTACATTGGCCTCTTAGGAATACCCTGTGGATTTCTTGGTAATCCATCCCAAATCCCTCAAACTAGGACACCTCGTGGTACTAGGTCAACCTTGGTTGGCCACTGATGATGCATTCATTAGTTGTCGATCTGAAGAAATGACAATTTCCAATGGCACTCAATGTCAGAAACTTATCCTTTTTCCCCCCGCCCAACCAGCCACGGAAGTTCCTCTCTGGTTGGAGAATCTGTATAGAAAGGAGGACTGTACCCAACCCTTGTTGACACTTGAACAAGTAAAAGGAGTACAAGAACACTCTGAAGAACAAATCCTAAGTCTATTTTTGGCTTCTTCGGCATGCATTGACTATCCCCAGTCTTTCCCCAACTACATACACATCTTTAGCCCTGAATTTCAAGAAATTTGGGACCCTTCGACTTCTACATTAGCCACTCTTTCAAAAATAGAGGAAGGGGAGGAGTCTACTGTCCAAGCTGTAGAAATTAGTCCTGGGAAGTCCCTCTATATCAATGCCAGCCTAGAAATAGATCAACAACAAAAACTGGTACAAATGATTCAGGAGCAATCCGATGCGTTTGCATTGGATTACTTTGACATGAAAGGGATCCACCCAGATACATGTATGCATCATATTTACACCAATGATCAAATCAGACCTATGTGATAGCCCCATAAAAGAATGAACCCATCCTTGAAAGATATAGTAAAGGAAGAACTCCAAAAACGCCTACAAGCCATTTTCATTTACCTTATATCAGATAGAAAAAGGGTTTCCCCATTAGTTATTGTACCAAAAAAGAACGAAAAATGGAGGATTTGTGTGGACTTTCAAGAATTAAACAAGGCCACCTATAGAGACTACTTCCCTTTAACTTTCATAGATTAGGTCTTGGATACTTTATCTGGAAAGAGGTACATCTCTTTTCTGGATGGGTTTAGTGGCTACAACGAAATACAAATTTCACCAGAAGACGAGGATAAGACCACATTCACTTGTCCTTGGGGAACCTATGCTTATAGGGTTTTCCCCTTTGGGTTATATAATGCCCCTGCTACCTTTCAGAGGGTTGTCTTGGCCATTTTCTCTGATATGACCAATGATTGTGTGGAAGTCTACATGGATGACTTCACGATATATGGGGATGATTTCCAACAAGCATTGGATAATTTGAATAACCTACTAGTTAGATGCAAAGAGACCAACCTCTCACTCAGTCACGAAAAATCAAGAGTGATGCTTGTTGAAGGAATCATTCTAGGTCACCACATCTTCGGTACCGCAATAAGAGTGGACCCTGCCAAAATCGACATTATTTCCCAAATTAAGATCCCTAGTTCACAAAAGGAAATCATAAGTTTCCTAGGGCATGCCGGCTACTATAGGAGGTTTATTCAAAATTTTACAAACCTAGTTTCCCCTCTTTTCAAGCTACTAACGAAATATGTTGAATTTTGTTGGGATGAGCAATGCCAAATCTCCTTCGAAATCTTAAAAACAAAACTTTCAAGTGGCCCTTCTTTGAGAGGACCAAATTGGTCTCTTCCTTTCCATATCTGTACAGATGCCTCAGATACCACTTTGGGAGTTGTATTAGGACAAAGGGAAGGGAAGATTCCCTATGCTATATACTTTGTTAGTAAGAACCTCTCACCTGCTGAAGCAAACTATACTATCATTGAGAAATAATTATTATCAGTAGTACATGCCATCAACAAGTTTAGACACTATATAATAGGATACGAAGTTTTTGTGCATACAAATCACTCAGCTATCAGATTTCTAATGAATAAACCTGTTGCAAATGCTAGAGTAACTAGATGGCTCTTGTTACTGCAATAATTTAATATCACTATTATAGATAGGCCTGGAAGAGATAACTTGGTTGCTATTTTCTGTCTAGGCTTATCCATACAGGTCAAAATACTCCAGTAGATGATGATTTTCTGGATGAGAATTTATTTGCCATTTTTACCTTCACCCCTTGGTATGCAGATGTAGCCAACTATTTGGTAACCGACAAGATGCCTCAAGGTATGACATCTAGAGAAAAGCAGAGAATCATTCAACTAAGTGCCAATTATATGTGGCATGAAGGTACCCTATACCAAACGGGACCTGATTTGGTAATCAGAAGATGTGTCCGGGAAGATGAATTGAAAAATATCTTCAGAGCCTGCCATGACAACCCATGTGGAGGCCACTTTGCTGACAAAAGGACAACTTACAAAATCCTACAATCTGTGTATTATTGGCCAACCATTTTTAAATATGCAAAGAAATATGTGGCCAGCTCTGATGATTTCCAAAGAATGGGAAGACCTACATCAGTCGATGAAATGCCACTCCAAGCCCAAGTAGTAATCGCACCCTTTGAGAAATGGGCCTTAGATTTTGTAGGACCTATCAATCCCATGTCTCAGAAGAGAAAGTACATATTAGTTTGCACAGATTATGTAACAAAATGGGTAGAAGCCAAGGCCCTGTATTCAACCAATGAATAATCTGTTGTAGATTTTCTCTTTGAGGAAATTTTCACTCATTTCGGGGTACCTCGGGAGATAGTCACTGATCAAGGGACACAATTCACCTCAAATTTGGTTAAGGCCCTTACCGAACAATACAATATCAGACACAGAAAGTCTTCACCCTATCACCCCCAAGCCAATGGCCAAGTAGAATCAACCAACAAAGTGATAGAGGCCATCCTTACTAAGATTGTTCAGCTGCATCACAAATACTGGGCTGATAGGTTGCCTGAAGCCTTGTGGGCCTATAAGACATCTTGGAGAAATACAACAGGCCATACACTGTATGAGTTGGTATATGGGAAGCAGGTACTACTTCCCATAGATTTTTCAAGTAAATACCTTCAGAACTGCCATGCAATTAGGAATGGACCTGGATGAAGCTCAAAAACAGAGACTGTTACAATTGAACGAGCTTTATGAGATAAGACAAGATTCTCTACAAAGAACCACCCTGATACAAGAACAAAGGACCAAATGGCACAACAAGTAAATTAAACAGAAGTCCTTCCATCCAGGTGATTGGGCCCTCCTATAAGATAGAAGTTTAAAATTTTCAAAGGCAAACTATCTACCAGATGGATGGTGCCCTATGAGGTTGATAAAGTATATGACAATGGTGCAGTAAGGATAAAGAATATCGATGAAAATAAAACTTCCCTGGTTGTAAATGAACATCGACTGAAGGTTTATCACAAACCTCTGTCAAAGGAGGATTTTGTCAAAAATGTTCTTCAGACTGTCAAAATGCAATTAGTAAGCGAGAGGGTTTTTCCTCCTACTGACCTACCATAGTAAGTTCAAATTGTATAAATTCATTTTCTGTACATAGGTGTGTCATGAGATGAAGTTTTTCTTTATTTTTAACTAACAAAGACAAAAGAAAATTGGTGGTGTTCCCATGTAGATAAACAAATAAGGAGGACAACTACCAGAAAGAGTCTTCTTTAATTTTTTCAGACTCTTTAAAATTGAAAACACCGGCGAGCAGGAACTGGTCCGGACTCGATAAAAATCCATGGGATAGTATAGAGATTTTCCTTTACGTTTTTCAGACTCTTTAAAATTGAAAACACCGGCGAGGAAGAACTGGCCCAGGCTCGAAAAAAATCCACAGGACAGTATAGAGAGTTTCCTTTAAGTTTTTCAGACTCTTTAAAATTGAAAACACCGGCGAGAAAGAACTAGCCCGAGCTCGACAAAAATCCACGGGACAGTATAGAGAGTTTCCTTTAAGTTTTTTAGACTCTATAAAACTGAAAATGCCAGCGAGCATTAACTAACCTGGGCTCGATAAAAATCCACAGAAAAGTAGTGGTTAGGATTATTATTGTGCTATAATAAAAGAGGGAATGCCAACAAAAGTGTGGTCACCTTGGTTCCAGAAGAAAAGGAGTTATGTCATCTCAGTTACTGGTCATTACAGAGTACCCTCCTGTTACAAAGATTTCTTGCATGATTCCTCTATAAACTTTGGTAACTGCATGGTTTTTCAGACATATTTTGACCATGGAAAACCAACTATATTTATAAATTATTGTCACCAGAATCAGTGTCAAGATTTTAAGCTCAAGAAAGATCATTTTTTTCTTATCTTGTATCAATGAAGGGCCACCAAATCATCTCGTTGTGTCTATCCAGTACCAGATCCTATCTGGTATAAAAGAAGGATCCCTGCACTATTTCGGTACTCGGACAATCCTGTACCAACTACAAATTTGACACACAGGTGATCTAGTACTCAGGTGACAATTACAAGTTTTTACACACAGGTGATCCGGTACTCAGGCGATCCTGTACCAAGTTTTTACACACAGGTGATTCGGTACTCAGGCGATCCTGTACCAACTGCAATTTTACACATAGGTGATCCGGTACTTCAGCGATCCTGTACCAACTGCAATTTTACACATAGGTGATCCGGTACCAATTGCAATTTACACACAGATGATCTGGTACTTGGGCGATCCTATACCAATTGCAATTTCAGACACAGATGATCCAACACTTAGGTGATCCCGTATCACCAACAAATTCTACACACAAGTGAACCAATATTGGTAAGAACATGATGGGTAACTCTTCATCACGTTTCCAAGTCACTGTCAAATTATTAGCACAAGCACATACATATTCAACACTTTTTTTCATATTATTTAAAGGAATTAGACTAAATATGCATTTAGAAAATCTGATTACTCTCGGATCATGGCGTACCCCTGTTTTGTCACAAATCTCTGTAAAAATCTTAGACCTCACCTCCATAAGATGGAAGTGTCCTACGAAACATCAAGAAGCAACTTCACGATGACTTTTATTAGATCAAAACTTCCTCTGTCTATCTGATACATAAACCTCATGATTAGTTTTCGTACCATATGAGATGATGTGAACCACGAATCTCAATATATCAGGTAATGATCCCGGTCGATTTCACATACACAAGTCCGGACCATAACGGCCACCTCCTTTCATGAATATTGTCTGCCACCAAGCTTCCCACGAATCTGGAAACCGTTAGTATATCCAACTTACCTCACTCTATTATCATGAGTATCGACGTGACCATTGTAATCTACACTTCCATTAATAAATGATCCTATGGATGGCTTCGCCATCCAGATGAGCATTATTTAACCTTGTTGTCACACCATCTATAGATACCCTATGCCTTTGCATCCCTCGTATGTTCCTCCCAACCGATACTCTATCATCCGCTACTAAACCCTTCACCTTCTCTCTGTGCCTTATCTACCTAAGAGAATTGCTTAAAATAGCATGGGGGTTGACAGGCATGAGCCAATATTTCAAATATACAAAGAAACAACTGAGTATCAGGCTTGCAAGAAAAAATATGAACAGGCAGGGTGGGTACCATTCTTGGAGAAATTTAAGGGGCATCATGAGGGAATTTATCTCAACTTCGCACAGACATACGATGGAGAGAATGTGCAGTTTGGGGAGGTGAAGTTAAAAATTACAGATGCTACTATAGTAGAGGCTACAGATCTCCCAATGGATGGAGAAAGATATTTCAAAAGAGTGATCGTGGACAAAAATGTCTGTCAACAATTCCTCAAACCTAAACATCGTGACTCTGATTGGACCAAGGGCGTCCCTCGGAGCTATATCAAATAAAAATACTGGACAATGCTTATAAGTCTGCAGAAATTCCTCAGCTGTGAGGGAAGGTATATCGTGACCTCCATTTATCATTTAAATCTTTTGTCACATTTTGAGGGAGGACCACAGATAAATTTTCCCTATTTTTTATGGATGAGTTTAAGGAAAATGGCAAGAAGGATAAGGTCAGTTTCTAAGAAACTAGAGACTAGTCTTCATCATCATGGTTTAATCAAGCTTTTGGTTATTCATGCTCTAAAAACACAAGGGGGTAGTTGGAAGCAGTTGCTCCAACAGAACTTCACTCAAGAGAAATCCAAGTCGGTCGAGACACAGGAGGCAGGGACACACATTGAAGGCTCAAGTAGAAAAGAAAAGAAAGAAAGAAAAATAATATTAGGGGATAAAGAAGACACTGTTTCTCCCAAATCATCTCAGCCCATTGAGAAATCAGTAACAAAAAAGTATGTCGTGGGAGAGCCTATTATACCAAGAAAGAAGACAGCCACTCAATTCCAGAGAATAAATCCTACTTCATTTCAAAGGGGTAAAAGACGAAAAGAGGGTGCAAAACCATGTGGTCAATCGGATAGCATTCCCAAAACTATTGTGGAAATGTCATCAGAACCAGCCAATCAAATATAGAAGACCCCTGATTTCCAGTTACAAAGTAAGAAATAGTCTGCACCAGCAGAAGCGTCTAGCTCATTCCTGCACCCTAAAGACCAACGGTCACAGAATAAGAAACAAAAGAAGGGGGAGATGAATCAACAGGGGATTTTACTAGAACCAACTGTAAAACCCCCTCCAAAATCCCCTAAGAAATTGAAGAGTATTTCTAAAGTTTCTTGGCCTTCCCAAAGCTCGGTTTATGGCTCGAAGGAGACTGTTAAGGTGACAAATAAAAATAAAAATAAACTAGAAGGAAAGGAGGTACAAGTTCTAGAACCCACACCTCAATCTTCTAAGTTAGGAATATGAGTTTTACCAGCAAAAGCAAACCCCAGAAGTTATAGATCAAGCGTGCAAGAGAAAAACCCAGTCAACACAGGAGGTACAGGTGTCCAAGCCTGTCCCTATTAGTAAATCAAAGAAAAGGAAATTGTTTGAAGAAACTTCCACCCCTGCCAGCAAATCTAAGAAAGCCTCGCCACCCATACGCAGGACCACCAGAAGTATGGCTAAACAAGAGACAATTCCAAACATACATTCTCGTCAAAAAGAGCCTGTGGATATTCCAAGTTCTCCAGACAAAGAAAGTGGCTAGGGAGCTGCCACAAGTGAAATAGAAGGACTGGCAACAATCAATGAAACAGAAGGGTTGGTAATAGAGACATTGATGGATTTGAAAAAGGGAGAAGAAGCTCGAGAGGTGATAGCTCAGGAAACATTCACACCAAGTCCAGGAAAATCCTTGAGCAGAGAAAAGATGATGATAAAGGCTCTAAGGATTTTGAGGAAAGAAAAAGAGGCTCGAGAGATGGTGGCCAAGGAAGTCCTCACACCAAGTCCAGACCAGTCCCTGAATGAACCGACATTATTAATAGAAATTGAGAGATTGAAACAGGAAATTGAAGAATACAAAATATTGGACAGACATATCAAGGCATAGAATGTAGAATTGAGGGAGCAGCATGCGGAAGTCTCTGCCAAACTCAACAAAGTCTTGCGATTGGTCCATTACACTAGGGTGATCAAGAAGGAATTGAAGAGTGAAGCTTCCAGTGTTAACATTTTGTAGTCTGAGGAATGACAGAGAAGGATCCAATTGTGCAAAAAAATTTTGAGGTATCAGTTTTTGATAACTTTGCATGAGGACATGCAACATCTTCAGCATGGGGGAAATGTTGAGTCTCCATTTTGACATAATATATATCCTATCTTACCCTATATATAACTCTTTTTGCCTCTGTTATAAACCTACACTGGACTATTCCCTCCCAAAACACATGCCTAATAGCTATGTCATGTCTACAAGAGATAATTGGTGATTTAAAGCATGTTTGTTTAACTTTCTTAAATTAATTCAATTGAAAGTGTTTTATTTTGTATAGTTCTAATAATTTGATTTATGAGCAATCTATCCAGCACTAGCAGACACCATGTAATATGGCACTGAATCCATTCCGGTACCCAAGACAGTTTTGATCCAGTACCAACTCCATTCCGGTACCAAGATGTGCGTTATTCCGATAATCCTTGTTTTGTTCTATTCTGGTATCAGAACCCGCGACTGTGTGCAATCCGGTACCAAAAACCTCTATTTCCAAAATGCGCCACCTATATCGGGATAATGGTGAAGAATTTGAGAAGGTGGTTGGATAGAAGCATCCGAGTTGGTTTTCCAGTTGCAAGAGACTCCATCTCTCATGCACTTCGTGTCATGAGGATGGAGTCGACTCCTCCAAATTTGATGTAAAACTTAATTCTGGAATTTATTAAATTGTTTAATGTTTATCCATAAGTATTGGTAGTATCGGCTTCCCTTATATAAGGAATGTTGTGTAGAGAAGAATGTAAGAAATATACAATAAGAATCAGGCAATATTTGTCATCGGCATGTATGAAGTAAAAGACTGTTGATCCAATTTACCAGTTGAATCAATACAGAAATTTGTTTATGTCAATTCTTGGATGTGAGTGAAAGATTTAGTCTGTTAACTCTTTAAGAGGTTCCTTGTTGGTTCAGCAAGGGCCCACCGCCCCAACTAAGGTAAACCTCATTGTATAAATTATGTGTGTTTGTGTGTGGATAATTACAGTAGCATGTGTATGTGATTAATCTGTATTTCATTCTCAAGATTGAGTATCGAGTTCACAGATTTGGATTGGTGTGTGTAAGCAAGTGTTAGATAGAATAGATATTTTATTTCTAGATGTTGAAGTGTGGGACTGATATTCTAAGTTTATGATTGTGGCATCGCAAGGGAAAAAAATGTTTTATCTTTCATCTTCATGTGCTGTAATAAAGCCTTTTAGCGATACTGAATTTCCCCTATGTTGGTTTGATTGAATTACATGAAGCTGAAGTTGGATTTTATTTCAGGAATAATTGGAATTGATTGTTTTAATTGTTATAGGAGACAAGCTTCTTGAAGTTGATCTTTCTAATACAAGTGCCTAACATGAACAGACTTGTTTCTCTGGGACAACATTTCTTCGATTGATTGTTTGTCTAGGATTCATTATCAGTTTTCTCTTTTAGGATCAGAATATACTTTTGCTGTATTTAAAGATTTTAGAAATGGAATTTTTATGTTATTAATTATTTCCTATATGCAACAGACTTAAATAGCTTACTTGTTCTCGACACATATTGTTACAGGTATGAAA
>SNQJ01S0000276.1:443709-472426 GCA_010110895.2 Picea sitchensis | reverse complement strand
CACCTGTGTTCGCTTCCAACAGTCGTGTTTCAGCATTCGTGTTGCAGCAGTCGTGTTTCAGCATCTGTTCTTCATAAACAATCGATTGCCATCAATGACAACCTTGATCATCTGCGTCATCTGTTGTAGCCATATTTCCAACACATATGGTGTAACGACTCTTTCGATTACGAATCCCAGATTGACATTTAAATGAGTGTGAGATATACAGTGAACATATTTACGCACCAACACAGCTATTAAACTCAAAAATTCCCCCAAACTTCGATTTACTACCTCAGTTTGTCCATCCGTATGAGGGTGATATGCTAAGATAAAAGATAAATTCGTTCCCAGCTTCTTCCATAGTGTCCTTCAGAAATGAACGACAAATTTGGTATCTCTTTCTGAAACAATATTCTTGGGTAAACCATGAAGTCAAACAATTTTTTTGAGAAACAGGTTTGCAATGTGTGTTGCATCATTGGTTTTATGACATGGAATAAAATGTGCCATTTTTTAGAATCTGACGACTACCAAAAATATGGAATCACAACATCTCTATGTCCTTGGTATTCCTAACACAAAATCCATGCTTATCGCATCCCACAACCTCTCTGGTACTGGCAATGGTTGATACAATCTCGTATTTTGTGTTTTCCCCTTTGTGTGATGGCAAATTCTACACCTCTTCACAAACTTCTTGGCATTTGTCCTCATCCCCAGCCAATAATATAAGGTGTTCATTTGAACGAACGTTTTATCCTGTCTGAAATGACCAGCCAATCCCCCACTATGTTTTTCCTTTAAAAGGTTTTCTCTCATAGAACTCTTCAGGATACACAATTGATTTCATTTGAATAATAATCCATATTGGATCAAATATTCAACCCATTGGCTTCTATCTCTCAGAATAGGATTCTCACATGCTTCATAAGTGTCCTTGAAATCTGAATCATCTCTGTACATATCCTTAAGGCTATCAAAACCTAAGGTCTTCACACAAAACCCCTGTAGAATCAAACATTTCATGCTCAATGCATCAACAGCCTTGTTAGCAGTTCCATAAATGTGAAATTTATAACAAAAGTAAAGTTATACATAAATTCAACCCATTTTGCATGCTTCTGGTTCAATTTTTCCTATTTGGTTACGAATTGTAAAGCATGGTTGTCGTTGTACAAGACAAACTCTCTTGGAACCAAGTAGTGGCTCCATTTCTTCAGTGCCTGTATGATTGCATAAAACTCTTTATCATACGTGGAATAATTTCTTTTGGCATCATTCAGATTCTCACTAAAGTATGCAACTGGTCTATTTTCTTGGCTTAAGACTTGCTCCAATCGCAAATCCACTTGCATCACATCTCACTTGAAATGTCTTTCTAAAATCTGACAAAACCAGAACTAGTTGTTTAGTTATCTTCTCCTTCAACAACTTGAAACTTTTCTCTGCTTCCTCTGTCCAATGAAAAGATTTGTGTATTTTCTTGACTGTGTCCATCATTGATGCACTAATTCCACTAAATTTTTTGATGAACTTCTTATAAAAATTGGATAATCCATGGAAGCTTCTGACTTCAAATATATTCCTTGGTGACGACCATTCTTTGATTTCTTTTACCTTCTCAGGATCCATCTTCAACTCATTCAAAGAGATCACAAAACCTAAATAAACAAGCTCTTTCTTCATGAAAGATGAATTCTTCAGATTTATTAGCAACTTCTCTTGCTGCAAACTCCTCATCACTAGAGTTAGGTGTCTCATATGCTCTTCCTCAGTCTTACCAAAGATCAGTATATCATCAAGATATACAATTACAAATTTTCCAATAAAATCTTTCAAGACTTCATTCATCAATCTCATGAAAGCACTTGGTGCATTCATCAAACCAAATGGCATAACAAGCCATTCATATAGTCCTTCATTTGTTTTGAATGTTGCCTTCCATTCATCACCTTCCCTCATTCTAATATGATGATATCCTCTTTTCAAATCAATCTTTGAAAAAGACTTTGCTACACTCAAGCAATCCATCCTCATTAAAGGAAATCTATACCTGATGGTGATTTTGTTTATATCCCTCGAGTCTGTACACATTCTCCATCCACCATCCTTCTTTGGACTTAACACTGTTGGCACAGCGCATGGACTCAAGATTTCTCTAATCAACCCTTTGTCCATCAAATCCTGGACTTGCTTCTTGACCTCTTCATTCTCCTACAACGTCAATCTATACACTGACTTGTTCGGTAAAATCGCTCTTGGTATAAGGTCAATGTGATGGCTTATACTTCTGATGGGCGACAACGAACAGAGTAAATCGTCCACCACTATATCAACGAAATTTTCAAGCATTTCCTGAACTTCCTTTGGTAGATCATCTATCGAAGTATTGGTCAAGATGACTTTAGGTTTTCTCACCACAACAAACTGCATTTCTTTATCTTTCTTGACTTCATCCAGAAGTTCCTTCCAACTCATGCGAAGTATAGTATTTCTTGTCTCTTCTTTCACCTTCTTGTATTCAATTGGCAACAACATATGCATCCTACCATTTTTGTCCAAGGTGCATGTGTTCTTTCAACCATCATGAATAACATTTATGTCATATTGCCACGATCTCCCCAAAAACAGATGACAGACATCCATGGGAACAACATCACATAATATTTCATCTCTATATCCCCCTATCTTAAATTCAACTAAACATTGTTTAGTGACTATTACCTGACGTCCTTTTTGCAACCAAGAAACCTTGTATGGGCTCAGATGTGCAATTGTTTCCAATTCCAACTTCTCCACCATTTCTGTGAATACTATATTATTTGTACTTCCACTATCCATAATTACATTGCATACCCTATCCTTGGTCTTGCAGGTAGTTCTAAACAAATTGTTCCTTTGGAATGGATTCTATATCTCCTTCTCTAGCTTCAAGAGAATTTTCCTCATCATTAAGGATCTTCCGCCTTCTGCATCTTCAGCCTCAACATTTCTCCTTTGTGCTTCTGAAATGTGAGCTTCATCTCCTCCATCCCTTTTTCTATTGGGACATTCAAAATATTTGTGTCTTATCTCTCCACAGAAAAAACACTTTATCTCAACACCTCTGCCTCTTCCTCTTCCTCTGGCTTGAGGAAAAGTGTTCCTATCGGCATAATTTCCTCCTTGTGAGATTCCTCCCCTTTCTAGGTGGTTATGAGGTTTCTTCTCTTCATCTTTGGGCTTTTGTACTCTTTCCTAGGCAATTGCTTTGGCTCTGCTTTGACTTCTACCTATGCCCCTTTGACCTTTCTTTCGGGCGAAATTTTCCTCTGCCTTTGAAGCAATTTGATAAGAATCTTCCACATTTCTAATCGTCACCATGCTCATCTCACCTTGAATTTAATATCTCAAGCCATTCATGTATCTGGCGACCTTTTCATCATCACTCTCATGACAACTTGCTCTAATGTTGAGTCTATAAAACTCCTTAGTGTATTCCTTCACTGTCATTCCCTTCTGTCTCAAATTTTGCATCCTTCGAAACAGATTAATTTGGTAATCTCTAGGTATAAACTTGGCTTTCATATTTGTGACCATCCTATCCCAACTTTTGATTTGTTGTTTTCCTTTGCAACACCTGTTAGCCTGCGTTCTTCCCACCACAGTGTTGCATTCCCTTTCAGTCTAGTGAAAGCATGTTTTACTTTCTTATCTTCTTCGATATTCTCATAGTCAAAATATTTATCCAGAGCTCTAAACCAATCTAGCAGCTTCTCAACATCTAAGTTGTCTTCATACATCGGGATGTCCATTTTTTCTCTGGCCCCTATTCTTGCAACAACTCTGAATAGACGTTCCTATGTAGCATCTTCGACTGCAACTTCTTCTTCTTCGGGTCTTGCTTCATTCTCATTTTCGAATTCACTGATATATCCAATATCAGTTGTCTGCCTCTGTGCTGTCTCCATGGCATCTAATCAAGCATGAAGTTTCCTCATTTTCCTTTCCACGGTTGGATCGGGTAAAATTCTTTCTTGACGTCTCCTTGGCGGCATTGTTTAAATATGTTTCACGTAGAATTCAAATAACAACTTGCCTTTTGTCTCCTCTTGCTTACAACAAATAATGATTGTAAGCTCTGATACCACCTGACACAACACCCCTACCTCAGCAGGTTCTATGTGACCTCTCAGTCTTTGGATCTTTCTACTTCCTTGAGTCGAAATGGCTCTTTAGTTCCCACTGGAACCTTTACGCATATAACCATAGGTCCTTCTAATAAGTTACACCTGTGTGAATGAGTATTAGGCACAAAACTCCACTCCACGTGACCAACTGGCGTGACCACAACCTTTGCCCGAAAAGGTGTTTCGGGTTTCACGACTTTGTGATTCCTGTTGTGAGTCTCGCTGACTCCTTTGAATTCTGAAACCTCGAAATGTGCTAACAGATCCTCAGCTCCTCCCTTGTGTTTCAACCATTTGACCTCAGTCATGTCCTGGGGTCGACCTCTGAGTGCGTTGGGATTTCATGACTCGTGAGTTCACGATGTGACTCTTTCCCTTTTCCTCGAAGTCTGAACCCACGACTTCTCCTCCTCAAATCGATGGCCCTGAGCTTCCCACAATCTGATGGTCTAGATTATGTCAGAATTTTGCATATCGGGATTTCACAACTCAAGATCTCCAAGTCACGACTTTCTCCATGCTCCGACTCCCGAAATGCCAAAATCTGAAATCACAAGATCAATGACTCTTGTTGATCCAGTTCTAACGATGACTATTCCTCCTGAGCTTATGAGTATTGACAGACACTCAGTCTTAACTTCTCTGTTGATCCACTAGATCCAACGGCCCACGGAAAACTGATAGTTCTCCCTCTAAGAATTTCAATCATTCGTTCAAGTTCTCAATACTTCCTGACCAAACAACTCGGGGACTCCTTCTGAGCTTGATTTCTGCGAGGTGACTTCAGCCTCGTCTTTTCTTCAAAATCTTCGAAGTCTTTATCCCTCCTGAGCTTAGTTCTTGCTACAAACTCAAGGATTCCAAGGGATTATGCCCGCACTCCTTCAGCTTCACCATAATTGTTGATTATCTAAACTTCCAAATCTGCGCACTCCTTGTGACAGAATTTCTTCAACCATTCACTAGATTGGAAAATTCTAAGACTTCAACCTGCCTATGCACGCCTTCCACGACTTTGTGCTATACTTGCACTTTTGCTGGTATGAGAACAACAATATATCTCATGAGTTTTTCTGAGGTAAAACTCAGAACTTGTCGACACACTCCTTGCGGACTTTCATTGCACTCCTTGCAAGAATTCTCAGGATGAGAAACAATTGAAACTCATACTCTCCCTCTTACAAACTTCATACATTCAACATGAAATCATACATACCAAGCATTGAAACAAATGCATAACAGAGCATATAAGCAAAGCATCACAACACAACACCATGAAATTGAGTCAAAGCATTCTTATATTAACTTAAGTGCTTATGTACATGGGTTATATAGCAATAGCTATCTGCTTATACAACTTCTACAATCTTTGTTCTTCTCTGTTGTCCTATTCTCTTGCTCTACATCTCTCGCTCTCACAAATGAGAATAATAATACATTACAATACATACGAGGGAGCTTTCTAGAGTTTTTCCTCCTACTACTCAAGCTATCTAATCGAATTAAAGCCTACATCTACTTTGCATTTATTACATTAATTGCCTCCAACAAATAGATGAGAGCAACCGCTCAAGATCTGTGTAACAATCTCCAAATCATAAAAGCAAAAATATATTTTCCAGATATTACATTAATGATTCATCCTTTCAAATTCAAAACATCCTCAAAACGCGAGTTGGTGCATATCCAATTGTCCTTCCACTTTTTCTTTCTTACGATGCTCCTGCATCATATCTCTAGCGAATCGTCGAGAAGGAGGTGGCATAAAGATGTGGAGTCTTGGCTAAATCATTGGGGAATAAGGGAAAAATTCATCATGCACAGTACCGAAAATATTAAAAATATTATTACATCTAAATTTAAGGAGAATAAAGAATTAGAGGATAAGAGACAATTAAGATATTATAAGGAGAAGCTCAACCTTAATCTAGAAGATCAAAAGTTTCTCTATGTTAAGACTAATGGAAACAAAAAAATGAGCATTGCTAAAATAATAACAAACTCTCAAGAGATGGATAGCGAAAATGTGCACTAGACGATTCCTAAAACACCATGGGGTTAAATAATATGTCATCTTTGTGACACTAATTGACTTGAAGATGAAAATCACTCTCTTAGAGTGTCATGTGTACACTCAAATTAAATCACATTTGCAAATTATTTGTCACAATCCGAACCTTCATAACCTTCTATGTCATCAAAACTATGGGAATCTTAAAACTATTCTCTTAATACATTTTCTGCACATAAATAGATTTAAAAAAAAAATCCAATTAATCCCTTACCTTTCTTAAAATCTAATAAGCCAAATGCAAAATAACAACAAATTTCCACATTCCATTAATCCCATTAAAAATCTAATAAGCCAAATGCAAAATAACAACAAATTTCCACATTCCATTAATCCCATTAAATGACAGAGCACCTAAGGTAAGGATGAAACTCGAGCTGAATTATTCCAAACAAATTGGAAAGTTGGAAATATATTTACTACTGTACGATAGGTTCGACTTCAGTCTGCACGTTTGCATACTTATTGAAATTGACTTAACTTTTGAAAATGTTAATTCCATATATAATCGAATTCATGAATCCAATCTACATGATGTACGGTATCGTAAATCTCGACCATTCCTTGATCATCGCCGAATGTAGGACAGTCAATGTACTGTATATTGCTTTGATCAGAACACATGCCTTCACAGTATTTCGATTCTGCTCCCGTGTGGAACTCTTCTGATCCAAAATCTGTCAAACAAAAGGATGCAGAAGACAGCAGATTACAGACCGGAGACGATAGCACGTTCAAATCACATAACCTTTGGGCTATTGTGGCTGGATGTCCTGTAAACTGATCGCAAGGTGGGGATTGCTGGACTTCTAAAGTGAAGTTTGTAATTTCTGTTTCAACCGTATGAACATCTCCCAGATTCGCAACGGCTATGCGCTCCGGATGATCTTCTGCGATCGGATCCTTCGCAGGTAGGTTACACCATGACTTGGAGGAATTCACAATTCCTTCACTAGTAAAAAGTTTGAAGGAATGATCTGAATATATACAGTTCCTGTTGCCAGAACCGTTGCAACCATTTGCACTTACCATTTCGTTGCGTTTCACCGCAGTTGTTAATCTGACAGGCGTGGATTTGATCACGTTACTTTGTAGGGGCGAAGGAGATTTTAGAATTGTCTTGCCTTGAGATTCCTGGATTGGCGGCAGCTTCTTTTTCAGATGCGTGTTCCAGTAGTTCTTGATTTCGTTGTCTGTCCGCCCAGGAAGCCGTCCTGCTATCAGCGACCACCTTCATGGTAATGTACGTCACAAATCAACAATTCAAAAATTATTGACCTCATGGGGATTCAATGAATTTTTCTTCACAGTCAATGAATCCACTTACCTATTGCCAAGAAGGCGATGCATCCGAAAAATAAGCTCCTCCTCATCTACAGAAATTTCACCCCGTTTAATGCCGGGGCGAAGATAGTTGATCCAACGTAATCTACAACTTTTTCCACACCGCTTAAGACCTGCAAAACAAATTCTTTCCGCTTATTTAACCTATCGATACTTATTCGAGAATGCATTAATACACTACTATTACAGATTTGTTGTGATTCACCTGCTCTTTGGGGGAGATTTGTCCATCTTCCATCGCCATGAATTCGAATGTACTCGCACAGAATCATATCCTCCTGGGCGGTCCAGAGCCCCCTGTTAAGCCCGTTTTCTTTTGAGCAGCAAGGAGATCTACCCATGTTAGTTAATCTCTTCTTCAACTCCACAGCTGACGATCTCCTCTCCTGGTACTCGCGTGGTCGCTTGCCTTTTACGGGCCTTTTACTATATATATAGGAAATAGAACTAGCATAGCTGTATAGTGGTTGGTGTTGTAGTTGGTGAACTCGAAAGTTATTTGGACGGACAGTATTTTGGTGAATTGAAACGCATGGATCACTGAAACCCACATAGAACTGAGAAAATCCAAAAGTTATTCTTAAATGTGGTAATTCCAAAGGTTAATATAGTTTCTTAATATGATTAGCTAAATGTTAAAAAGTAAACAGGTTAACACATTTATTGATTTGAGAGGACGACTAAAAATATGTCAACATTTTAAATTAAAAGATAATTAATTGTGACCATCTCCAATAAATATACCCCTTTGTGTAATTAACTTTCACCTCCTCAAAAAAGTTAATGCGGTAAATCTTCGACTGGTGAAGAGCAGCATGTGACCCATAAATATGATAATTTAGGAGCATCTCGTTCCCAGACACAGTACTGTCCCTTATCGTTCGCCCTTCAGGCCTTTGGCAATGACTCTTTAGCTTTTAGAAATTCAAAAAGTGCGTCCCTTACCAAGTCCCGTTTGTCTCTTAAGTTTAACTTGCTACGTTCAGATACTTGACGATACTTGACGGAAGGTGCACGTAGCAAGTTAAACTTAAGAGATACTTGACGGAAGGTGCACGTAGCAAGTAGGACGGAGACGATTCAGACCATGTGCACCTTCCGTTCTTATTTGAGTGGGAGTTTGGTGTTCACCTGACCAACCTCTGTCTTCGTTCCGCTTTTGATCGACGAAAGTACATTGATGTGCAATGGGCTTCTTCTGCCTCTGTTCCATAGATTTCAGTCTACATTTAAATGTAAGTCAAATACGGCAATCTTAGGTATTAACATTGACGTCAATATGTCATCTTAGATTCTCACTGTAATTTTTGAACCTGTGATTTGTGATTTACTGGATATACGAATTTTAATAGATTTTCACCTGTAAATTTCTTATTCATGATTTACCGTTTACTGGATATTCATTATAATTTAATTTTTAGGACTTTACCAGATTTATTGTTAAAAGGATTGAATTTTTGAACTTTCATTAATAATATATCATGGGTGAATAGTTCAATTTATCAAACTAATCAGTGGATTATGTTAAAAGAAAATGTGTATACTATCTTTTCAATTAAGTAAATTTATAAAACCTAAATTAAGTAAGGATTGGATTTTTGAATTAGGACTCTTCTATTAATAATATATCATGGGTGAATAGTACAATTTATCAAATTAATTAGTGGATTATGCTGGAGGAAAATGTGTATAAATTTATAAAAATTAAATTAAGTAAAAAAAATTATATAATAAAATAAACTTGTAACTTAGGAAAGTTAAATATAAATATAAATATGTAAGTAATGATTTTTCTATTAATAATATATTTTGAATCAGTGGTTAAATTTATTAAATTTACTTATAAAACTAGTTAATATTAATTTGTAAGTCATGATTTTTTATCACTAATTTATGTTGGATAAGTGATTCAATTTATTAGATTCACTTAGTTCATATATTTTATATGAATAAAATGTATATAAGTAAAATTTGTATGACAATTTTAATTTTTTTAGTTCATATATTTTATATGAATAAAATGTATATAAGTAAAATTTGTATGACAATTTTAATTTTTTTTTATTTAATTGTAAAATCTATTAAATTTACTTATAAAATAAGTTTATTGATATATTTAATATTTTTAAATTAAAATAAATTATATGAATAAATAAAATGTATATAAGTAAAATATATATAATAGTTTTAAAATATTTTGATTCAATTGTAAAATCTATTAAATTTACTTATAAAATAAATTTATAAATATACATAATAATTTTAAATTAAAATAAATTAAAAAATTTCAATAAAATATATCAAATGGTGTGATAAATTAAGTTTATAATTTAGAAAAGTTAAATAATATTTATTTTCTTAAAATAAATTTAATATACATATTTCTTATAATTGAAAATTTATGAGTAGAGGTAATGGTTATAAAGAGAAGTTAATAATTAGTATTCAAAGAGTTCTATATTAATATGGAGTACTTAGTACTCAAAGAGTTCTATATTAATATGGATTTACAATAATTGAAGGTACATGTGAGTTCTATATTAATATAGATTTACAATAATTTAAGAGTTCTATATTAATATGGAGTACTTAGTATTCAAAGAGTTCTATATTAATATCGATTTACAATAATTGAAGGTACATGTGAGTTTTATATTAATATAGATTTCCAATAATTGAAGGTACATGGTAAGTGTAGTGGTTGTAATATCAAATCATGTGTAAATGCAGTGGTTGTACTATCAAATCATGTGTAAGTGTAGTGATTGTAATATCAAATCATGATTTCATGTTTTAATAGTATAATAGTTAATAGTTACGTTTATTTGTCAAATATGTAAAGTAAATTTATAAATATATTAGTTAGGTTTTATTGTGATTACTTGTTAAATATGTAGATATATTTAAAAATAAAAATAAAAAATTATACATTATATTATTTTTTTTTCTTATTTTATTGAATATTTACAAAACAATATGATATAAGTTTAATCATGATATACTTTGTAACATTACATTGAAACTTTAAATTTACTTAAAAAAAATACATTTTCAACATTCTTTTTACAATTAATTAATCATAATCCCTTACATGATAATTATAAATTTACATTTAAGCTTTAAATTTATAAATTTATATAAGAAATAAATTTTCAATACTCTTTTTATAAATAACAATCAATCATAATCTCTTGTATAATAAGTATTGCAAGATGAATAAAAACACACCCAAAAAAACTAAAATAAATGTTAAAAAAACATGAAAATAAAATAAAATAGAAATTTAATGAATATCATGAAGAACCAATACAATAAAAAAAAAAAACATAATTTAAAGTTTTTAAAACATTTTTAAAAGTGAAAAAGGAATAAACATTTCAATTTAGAAGTTTAATAATGTTATGGCCTATTAAAACCAATACCATAAAAAATTACATAAATTTTTTAACATTTTTAATAACAATCAAATGCTTCATATAAAATTACATAAATTTTTTTAACATTTTAAGTAACAATCAAATCCTTCATACAACACAAAGCATTTTCATGATACAAAATATTGAAAATGGAGTTAACAACCCAACTAAAATTCACAAAGCATTTTCGTGATAGAAAATATTGAAAGTGGAGTTAAGGACCAAGTTAAAAGAGTTATCAAGTTGAAATTTAATAAACACGTCATCAACATTATTTTGAAAAAGAAGGATTAATCATTAATATGAAAAGTAGTATGACAAGTATAACTACCACAAATATATATTATTAAAAAGGAATAAAACAAAGGAATATATTATTTTGATAAAGAAGAACTAATCATTACTCTAATAAGTAGAGTTATATTAAATATAGTATTAAAAAATAATAAAAAAAAAAAAACTTAAGTAGGAAAAAAAGTGTTAATACATAAATAAACATAATGAATAACTCCTAAATAGTTTTAAAAATGAGCTAGAAAAGATATAAAGAAACATGATCATTGTTTTAAAAATGAGCTAGAAAAGATATAAAGTAACATGATCATTGAAATTTTTATTTTTATTTTTTTAATATTTTAATGTTTTAATTAATAATTATTTTTTTTTTTAACAATGTAAGGTGTTTTTCCATAAAAAAATATTGGCATTGGAGTTAAGCCCCTTGCAAAAGGAAATGCAAATTGAAGGTTATTAGGTCAACATTTTAAAAATGAGAAACTCTATTCTTATTCTTCACATTCAAAAGCCTTTTAGTTTTGTGGTTAAGGAGCACTTCCCTATACTAGAAAGCATTATTGTTCATAAAATTTAGAACTTATCACAAAAAAATTGTTCAAATTATAGGATTATTATGACAACCTCTCGTCTAGGTAAATTGTATGGATTAATATTAGAGGGAAAGATTAGCTTGTGGTTTGAAATTTATCATAAAAAAACTTAGTATCACTAACTTTGAAACTCTTAATTCAACTTAGATTTATATTTGAACATTGTTGAAATATTAATGATCGTCACTTTAATTGTTTTGAAAACATTAGAAAATATATTAGAAAAATCCCTTGAAACTACCTTGGGAAGATGCTAGAACATATTATGACCCATTTTGGGTTAAAGTCTACACTCATAAGTCTAGGAGAGGGTTATTGCAAATTTTATAAACAAAGATGGTGTTGGATTACTGACAGGGGGGATCAGTAATAGAGCAATTTAATCCTTTTTCACCATAAAATGAAAGTGTTATATCAATGTATCATTACCATCCAATAGTTGCAGAGTAAATAAACAATGAACAAACGAGAAATCACACACATACACAATACACCAATGTTTTACGTGGAAACCCAAAGCGGGAGAAAACCACATAGTTACTTTTCTTATATGTCTTTAAGAATTACATTCATTGGAAGCACTGACTTCCTTTGTTTTCCAACTACAACTTGAAAGAGGTTCCAACCCCCTAGTTTCTCACGCTACAACCTGAGGGAAGCTCCAACTCCCCAATTCTCTGGCTACAACCAGAAGGGGCCTACAACCCCCTATGCTCTTCAGCTACAACCGGAAGGTGGCTACAACCACCTATCCTTGCCCTGTCCAACCACCCTGACATATAAGTAGAATGATGGAACCACTGTCACACTATTACTGTAAAAATATACTGTTGTAAACTTGTACCAATCACCCTGCACCAAACAACATGAACCATGCATCAACCTATACCTCAACCTGTAATTAACATGTATCATAAACAAGTGCATCAACCATGCACCAACCTGTACCGAAAAATCTGTAATCAACCTGTACCTTAAACAAGTGCATCAACCATGCACCAACATGTACCTCAACCTGTACCATGCAAAAGTGCATCAACCATGCACCAAAACTGTATGAATAACCTGTCCCAACAACCTCTCCAAACAACCTATCACAACAAGTTGTCTCATCAATCTTATCAACCAAATTAGATATACTCACCAAGATCAATCACCAAGACAACTCTCAAAGATGTGCATCAACCATGCACCAAAACTGTATGAATAACCTGTCACAACAACCTCTCCAAACAACCTATCACAACAAGTTGTCTCATCAATCTTGTCAACCAAATCAGATATACTCACAAAGATCAATCACCAACACAACTCTCAAAGATGTGCATCAACCAAGCATAACACAACAACTCGTAATCATCACCAAGATCAATATTTGTTTCTAATAATATACCAATCCAAGTATGCTACATCATCCATAAACCATGTGTCAACAATACTAATAATAAGTGTCTCTAACCATGTACCAAGTATGTATCAACTACTCATCAAATATGACTCATCAAGATGTACCAACATCATCAACTATACTCCTCATATATGTGCCAACTCATCAACTACTTGTCTCAGCCATGTACCCAACATGTACCTCAACCAAAATCCCTCTTCAATTTAATCATCCAAATCTTATTTGTAACTTTGTAATATACCTGGTGTATATGATCACATACGTGCAAACCTTCCTTAACTTTAAAAGCAAGAGACTAGCATTTTCATCAAACTTTACTTTAGTCTCACATGATTAGTTTTGGATTAGTCAACAACCCTAACTTGAAATAATCATAACTATGTACCTGTAATGAATAAAGATATGAAAATACTACACAATGTTCGTCAATGTTTTTTATGCAATTCCTCCAGGTGTCACTACTTGGAACCTCTCACAAAAGGAGTTGTAGAAAAAATGGCATACCTTGTTGAATTCTGGCTTATTCTAGAGAGAAAAATTGTAGAGCATGCCCCACACAGAATATTTGTTGTATGGATATGAAAATTGTACACATAATACTATAGACTATACTCTAACCAAAACATTTGGTCTTACTAAATTTGGATATTTTATGAAGAAGTTATGATGTTTTTACCCGAAACACCTGTTTTAGACTAGTTTCAGGACTAGCCACAAACCCTATTTTCCACTGAGTGTAACTCCAAAAATAGAATGAACCACAAGCTTAAATTTGTACCACAACTACTTGGATATGTTTCCTCAATGATCTCTCAATTTCATGGCCTGGATCATTCTAGAAAAATCAATTATTGCAAAAATGGTGAGATGACCTGTAAATAGCATACCTTGGAAAGCATCATCAAAATAATTTATCCTCCCTTGA
This sequence comes from Picea sitchensis, assembly GCA_010110895.2. Classification (NCBI taxonomy): domain Eukaryota; kingdom Viridiplantae; phylum Streptophyta; class Pinopsida; order Pinales; family Pinaceae; genus Picea; species Picea sitchensis. The sequence continues at coordinate 458,221 of SNQJ01S0000276.1, read as the reverse complement.
ATTTTGGTCTTCTTTACTTCATCTTCCCTCAGAAATTTGGCTTAGATATCCATTGGTTACCTCAGTCACCTGTAGATATTCAATATTATAAATTGTGATTAAAATGAGAGAGCCTTGCGTCTTATTTATACTTTCATGTAGCTTCCTCAAGGGGTTACATTTTGACCATCTTAACCCACTTTCCTTATTTTATGGCTAACCCACTTTTAACCACTTGCACACTTAGTAATTTATCCATTAACTTTATTATTTAAATAATTTCTTTTGTATTCACTTTGACTTATAGTACACTTATCACTTCACTTTATTATTTAAATAATTTCTTCTTTGCAAACACTTTGACTACTTTGACCTTTTGGGGCTTCTAGATGACTCATGAGAGTTCTCCATCTTCACATGACCATAACGCTCTAACCGTGAGGAGTTATGTTACATTCCACATACCAATGAAAATGGAATGGCATGTACTATCCATCTAGAATAGTATTTCCTGTAAATATATCAAAACTTGTACAATTATCCATCAAACAAACTTGGGTCCATTACCCAAACCTAAGTTCTACTGGAATTCGCTACCGGACTTTCTCCAAGGGTTTAAATCAATCACTAAAGGTTGTCATCAATCTACAATATAACTCTCCAATGGTTGAAATCAATGACAACCAACAATCCATACCAATTGTCCATCAACCTAAGCCAATTGTTTGACATATGGTTGGCTAGAGGAAATGAATTGTAACATAGGGGTTTAGTAGGGAAAATTTTAGGGCTAAATTTTTCCTATGGGCTAATTTTCTATGATTATTTCCAAAAAAAGATTAGTCAAATTCCATTTTTTTAAAATAATTTTCCAAAATTCTATACCAAAAAAAATTTTTTACTCTAAAAATTGTCAAAAGTATTTTACTATAAAATCCTTAGAAATTTGATTATTTTTACAAAAATATGACCAAACATTTTATAGTTGCAATTTTAAGAAACATGAAGATTTGTGAAGGTTTCCACACTTTGAGAAAAATATGGACCCTTAAAATTTTCACTAGCATTAAGAAAGGTTTAGCTTTGTTGCCCATTATTTTGGTGTTTATATTGACAAATTATAGGAATTCCTAGAAGTAGTTTGTGTAGGAATTAATCTAGAAATATTGGTTATCATCATTGCCCATTATGGAGATAATATTGTTCTTCTATCAATGAGCCCCTTTCATATTGATAAGCAACTTAAAAAATCATTGAACAATTCTTCTAACCCTATGATGCTAGTAAAATATTGATAAAACAAAGGTAATGATCATTGAATCCAAGAAAATCATATATCCTTATTTTTAATGAGAATAAAAACATGGAAGAATTCAAAATTTATAGGTAAATTAATTTTCATCACAAGCTAAATTGGGACTATAACTCATAAGTATGGTCTTGAAAACAATTGTTAAATAACATAGTTCCAGTCATGAGAAAAAGATTCATTTTCAACACCCTTGTTGTCTAAGATATTCTTTATTTTCATGGTATTTTTAGGGAAGTATGGGGTAAAACAAGAAAATACATTTTTTTTTTATAACAATAACCTTAAAACTAAATTTGTGATTGAGAGGAATGATTGTTATCCTCCTCCCCATCAATGTTCAGTGATTATATTATTGTATTGAATTCAGACTTTGTTGTTGAGTAGGCTTGTACCCTAGTGACTCTAGGGTTTACCCTAAGCAACATCCTCAAAATGATGGAAAGTACTCACATTGGAAATAAGTACTCACTTTGGAAGTACTCATTATTTTCCTAAAATTTGTAACATATTTAAAAATTAGAAATAACCATTCAAAACTCAACATAAAGTGTTATAGAGATGAAATTTCTTGCTTAAATAATTGAGGATAAAATAGGAGATTGTTATTCAAAATAAAAACAATATAAAAAAATTATAATAATTAATTTTAAATAAAAAATATAAAGTCCTATAAAGTCCACAGGGATGGCGCCAAAATCCAATAAAGTAGAAGCTGAGGAAAATCCTTTCCTCCCACCTCCTGTCGACCTTGAAAGGATCCCCTTGGTCGACAAAGATCATCTAATATCAGATACAAGGTGTGAATTTGACTTCGCGGATTTGAATTCATGGCTCAGAGACATTTTCTTAGATCAGAGCAATGAAATTAGGCTCTGGGAGCCCAATCTTCCTCTATAACTTTTAATCCAGATCCATCATTTCCCTGAATTTTCCCTCAAATGCCAGGCTCATTACCTCCATGACCAAAGAACCATAGTCTCTTCATAGAGGAAAACCTTGTTTATTATCACACCAGAGGCCATTGATTAGATGATGCAGATACCCAGAACTGAATCCATCGTCCCTTTTAATCTTAAAATCATAACAGAATTATACTAGAAACTATCTTTCCCTCATAGAGCCCATATTTTTGAGCTTTTCCTCCCACAAGATGCTCATCTCCCCAAGTCAAATCCCCCATATCCCTCCTCCATGTTCTCAAAAAAGGGAAATCAACTCATTTCATAACTCTACTCTCTGCTTCGTTATTTTTTAGACGAATGGGTGGATGAACCTATATTGGGTTTTCTGTCCATTTTCTCTACACAGGAAAGGCCCACCATTCAATACGACTATAGTACTTTCCTGGTGGAGAGTATTCATGAGCATCTTTCAAAATTCGCCACAGAGGGCATGTTCCAGTATTCCTCCATACTAGCTAACATGTTCATTTTCTTTCAAGCGAACATGTTCTTTTTCTCAATGCAGAAAATGGATAAGAACGGGAAGCCGCAGACGGTAACATATTGGACTTCACTACTCAGACGAAATTCCATGGAGTTCAGTTTCAAATAGTTCATCGAGTAGTTTTATCACCCAGTGGTGAGCATGCTCAGTGGCAGACCAGAACCATGGATAAATGAGGAGATTCAGAGGATCTTACACCTCTCAGACCTGGCGAAAACTGGAGATTGGTATCTTTACCAAAACCACACAGATATCAGAGTATATGGATGTGAGTTAGCTCCATACAAACTTCCCAAGTAGTTACCAGTGAGGATATTTTCCATGGAGTAAATAGGACAAATGATAAATTCAGACGACATACACTTCATGTCTCTGAAGAAGAAACAACAGCTCAGAATTAAAGGGCAAATAGGGTCTTTTATTTGCAATAGCTGAGGTGTCGGGGAAGAGGCAGATAGGTTTTTTAAGGAAATGAAGTTCGAAGTTAGTTTCCTGTGGCACTACGATCCATTCGGGATAATTTCAAAGATGAGGGTTAAGAATAAAAATGTTCCATATGTTCATATATCCAAGCCCGAGATAGAAAGGTTCGAGAATCAAACGGAGTGGGAGACGAACACTCTGGAATAAATAGAACAGCAGGATCCTTCAGTTACTATCTCGCAAACAACCACACCACAGGCTCCAAAGGAGAAAAGACCTAGGAAGGATACTTCACCCTCTATCACCGAAGTTGTTACACATCAAAATTACTCACTTCGATAGTGTCGCAAGTGTCATCATTACAAGTGTCGCAAGTGTCGCATTTTGCTCACCAGTGTCGCAAGTGTCAAGGAAGGAATACTGTCAAGATGCCTATGTCGTGCCTATAACGACATCAAGAAGACACTTGACACACATCAGACACTTGATTTGGAAGAGGAGGAAAGGTTAACTGGGCTCATGAACCTTTTTCCATCTGAAAACATCCAAAAAACTCAATTTTTGGAGGAGAGCGCTCCCCTATACCTCTCTTGGGAGTGCTGGCGCCCCCCCTTACACTGCCTGGGAACATTATAAAGCTCTGTTGGCCCTTTTGGGGGAGTGTTGGTGTGTTTAGGGAGTGTTGGCGCCCCCCTAAAGTCTATTGGGGAGCGCTACAGCGCTCTGATGGTCCTTTTGAGGGAGCACTGCCTATTTTGGGCAGTAGTTAGCTTGTTGAGATGAATGGGGGAAGGATCCTTTCAATCTTGGAAGGCAGTTGGATTCGAATCCCTAGTCCAGCCATGATCCTAGGGAAGATCCCTAACTGAAGGAGGAAAATCCTCAACTTACCCCAAGGATATCTGAAGTGGTTGAGCCTCTCCAAGGCTATATAAGCAAGCTTTCTCATGGTGAAAAGGGGGATCTGTATGGAGAATGATACCAAACTTATGATCTCATAAGTGGTAGGAGAAGGATTAGAAGCAAGAAACCTATGATCTCATGGGAAAGACACAACAGAGTGAAGAACAATCGGTGAAGCCATCATCATTCTGATCATGGATCTTTCGAGCAAGGGTTAGACAAGTAGGACTTGGAAGAACTATCGCATTCCATCTACAGTTGTAAGTAACGTTCTTGTCCTCATCAATATAACACACTTGGCCTGTTTCTTTATAGTTTGTGCTTAATCTTACATAAACTTGTCTCTAATAGATAGGTCTATTTCGGACTGACATCAATAGAGTAGGAAGTGGTCGTACTTTGTTTGTTTGTAGGATTCATCAAGGAGCAAAAGATTGGAGCTCAACTCGAGTCGTGCAGGGACAAACGTCGATTAAAGGTACTTCTCTTCTCCTTCCTCCTCACACACTAGTCCACCTAGATATAAAAGGAAGTCAGTGACCACGATAAGAATTTTCTGTCTTGAGAGTTAAGAGTCTAGCCCTCAAGAGGAGGTCTACCTATCCGCAGGGAGATTTTCCTTCAACAGAAGTCCCGGCTGAAGTTTTCCAATTGCATACCAAAAGGCCAAAATCCAGTCATGAAACTAACACAGCTGGCAAAAGGGGAGCCCAATCCACTACGACTATGAAAGTGGATCAGTCACTTCTTATCACAAGCAGCAAGCAGATCATGTCTGCAGTTTCGTCTAAGAAACCGATAGATACTTCACTAGCCGATCAGCCGAGTAAAGGAGGACCAAAATTGAGTATTTTCGAGAAATATGACCTGATCAAGAAGAGGAATTAGACGGTGACCAGCAGTACTTATGCTCAATTTTGGAAACAGACATCCACGGCATGGCACAGACTATTGTCTGTGTTTGATACAGAGAAGGGTAAAATGCACATGGCTTTTCTATAAGCATAGGTGCCCGATCCAAAGACAATTACTTATTACAAAAGGGCAACGTTTGAGTTCCACACTAGAGATGTGAACCCGACTGATCAAATGGATCTGCACAAGAAAACTGGAGAAATGGTTTTCTCCACTTTGGCAAGTGCTTCTACTTCGGTTGCTAAACTACAAGTCTCTTTGAGCAATGTACATACACAGCTAAAGTTAGAAAAGATATCATCCTTTGCAAAGGATAACAAAATTAAAACATTGGAAGAATTGGTCCTCAAGATCGGGTATGATCCCTCAAATGTGAACGCAGTCGAGGAGATGCTTAAAAAGAAAAATGTTGATATAGCGTCTCTGAGGAAATGGTTGAAACTGCCACCCACAGAAGATGAACAGACAAAGGAGATAGCTAAGATAGAAGGTGAGAAGGAAGAGATGCTCATGTTGATCATGGAGAAGAATGCACAGTTGAAAGAGATGGAAGCATAACTGGAAAGGTTAGTGAAGGAGAAGGAACAATCAATGCCTATGGAGATCATTCCATTGAGCATATTTCCACTAAAAGGAGTAAGCACAACACCCACAACAGAAATTCTCTCAGCAACTCCACTGACAGCTCTAGAAAATATAGTGGAGCTAGTTAAATCCATGGAGGAGATGAACTTGCAAGAGACATAAATTAGCATACATAAAAAGGAGGTTGAGAACCTTCACGAACTTAAGTCTTCTTACCAAACCAGCTACTCCATGGAGAAACAAACATCAAACAAAATCAAACAAGAATTGCAGCAAATTCAAAAGAAAACAGTGGCAGGCAAGACACTTGTTGAGGCCAAAGAAAATATCTGGATGGATATCTCCAAATCCATAAATGAAATATGGCCTATGGTGCAAATCATGTTCGAGCAAAACAAACTAGTACAAAGGAGCAGGCAGGCCATTGAAAAAATAAGAGAAGAACTGGGAGAAATGCCCACAGAAGCCACTGAGATCATTAAATTTTTGAATTCCAAAATCAGGGAAGAGTTAGAGGATTTGAGGATTGAATATAGGATGAAGACCATCCTTGAAGTCAAGAGGGTTCTGACCAAAAGAGGACTATTGCTGCAGTTGGAAGAAAAGCTCCAACTATGGACGCAGGAGTGCAAATATTTTTCAGCAAAATCTAAGCTCTGCAGAAGAAAGGACTCCCTGGCTTAAGGGTCCTAAATGACACGCTAATGACCCTTCCTGATTATAAATGGAAGTTGGACACAATGGCCAAGATAGTTCCAAATTTTTGGGAATACATGGCAGCATAATGGGCAAGGCGTTCTTACAAACCTTGTAGCTAGACATCAGCATATAACACGAAATCCGGTATATTTTCATCTTCAAACCAACTTTTGCCAAGTATACAGAGATGGATGAAATATACAGAAGATTAAACAAAGTCAACATTCCTAGTTAGCTATGATGGGAGGAGCTATGCAATTTGATCGAGTAAGATATCAGGTGTCCAGTTCTAGTCAGGAATCTGATCAGACGAAGTCATGCAGATGACTCACCAACAGTTTTCCCCAGAAATCAGCATGAAGATTTCAACACATCATCAATAGTTCCTGAATTTTCGTATCTTGTTGAGTTAGTTAGTTAGTTAAATTTAGGATATACCACATCCTGATCTTTAATGACAAGATCGTATGTAATTTTGATTATAAATACTTCAAAATTTGAAGTATGTAGGGTTTATTTTTATGCTCGGTAAGCCATAAAGACTGTAATTGTTTATCAAGAGATCTTCCAGTAATACAAAGGGACGTTTCACATGATTCTCGCGTGTTATTCAGTGGTGATGTTTATTTCTCTATGTTGAATGTTTTTCTTGCTCAGTCGTCATATTTTTTTTCTAATCTGATCTTTTAAACGTACCGTATGTTGTAGGATTTATCTTTGTATACCCTGTCTCTGACTTTAAAGATCTAAACTTTTGCCCTCTGATGTTATAGTGAAGAAATTCTTAAATGCTTCTTTAATGTAATTGATTTTCTCGTCTTTTCTGCTATCCATCATTTTACTGCCAAACAATCCAGTGAATGCATTAACTTGCCCTGTGAAAGAATCTTTTTATTCTTATTCAGATTCCTATCCTTATATTAAATACCCCATAGCCCAATGGATGCGTAATCCCTATTTCAGCCAACTTTACAAAAAGAAAAACAAACCGTTCAATTGTATAATTCTTAACTAGCCTAATATCTTAAAATTAAAACATACCTAAATCTTACAGAGAGATCCCTCTCTGAAACTGGCAGGGCTAGATTCCAGTTTCGAAGTGGTTGGATAAAGTTATCTCTTGCAAATTTCTTCTACTCCGACAACCTCTGGGAATTTACAAGGTGATAACATAGTGGCGACCATACTGGGGAACTGAACAAACTTTCAATCTCATGATTTCTTTTCCCTAGAAGAAAAAATTATTTTTGAACTAATCGTAAATCTGAGAAAGAGATAATGTACAGAGGTTGTAAAAAGTTTGTACATGGAAATTTTTGATTCATCAAATAAAAATATATAAAAAATTAAAAAATTGGTTCCTAAAAGAGCTTGTACTCGATCTCACCCAGATCCAGAACCTCCAGTAGCAATTGATAATCCAGAGCAGTTACTCAAAAAGAAGACCATCTCAGAAGGTTCAGGGAGTCATACTCCCCTTCACAGGTCCTTTTCTCTTCCAGAGAAACTTGTTGCCCTTAAGAATCTCGAGTTTGGCACCATTGTTGAACAAAGCTTGTTTAGAATGAAATATGATAGCTTTGTGACTGAAACCTATTTAGATCAAACCATCTTGCAACACCGGACCCCTGAAATACTATCTCCCAGGGATAAACCTGATCAAATATTCCTTGAGAAGTTTGACAAACCAGAAATTTTGGTAGCAAGTCTCGATCAAGATTTACACCAAACCCACTTCCAATTGTTGGTCGAATTTTCTGCCATAACTGTTGTTGCAGCCTCTGTAAAGTCTCAACCCACTCACTCTGTGCCAGTTAGTCCTTCATCCTCCACATCTCCTATCACTTCCCGACCCATCATCTAGGTTGTTGTCCCGCCTCCTCCACCTATCATGGAAACCATATATGCTCCTTTGGTGTTGGCCCCATCTTTACACGCTATTCCCCAGGACTATCAAACAAGACTTCCACAGTTTGATGGTACTGGGCCCTTGAACGCATAATAACACGTTGATAAAATGAATGACTATTTTGATTTGCAGGAAGTGGATGAAGCTAATGTTCAAATGAGACTATTTGCATAGAGTCTAACTGGGGACGTTAAGAAATGGTACAAAGGCTTACGTTTTTATTCTATGGTTGACCTTACCGTGTTTCAAAGAAGTTTTCTAGGTAGATGGGAGGTAAAGAATAATTCTCTTCAGATCTTGTCGGAATACGAAATCATCAGGAGGAACCAAGGAGAGATAGTACAAGACTACTGTACCCACTTTCACAATCTGTACAATGCGATTCCAGCCGATATCAAACCCCCACAAGGTTTGGCATTGATAAAATTCCCTGACGGTTTTCACACTGATATGTCATATCAATTAAGGGAAAGAAACTCTACCACTCTAGAGGACATGCAGAAAAGTGCAGTAAGTGTAGAGGCCAACCTGTTAGCCAGAAGGGCATGGCAGAGGATGGAAAGGAGAGTCACGATTAAAGAGGAAACTACCACATCCTCTTCCAACGCCAAACTGGATTCCTTAGCTAGAGAAATGGAAAGGATGATGGAGAGACTTACTGTAGATGAAAGAAATCCTCCTAGAGATAACCAAGCTACTCCACAAATTCAGAGTCTTAACTTCAGAAGAAATCCTCCTCAAATCAGGCAGAGAGATCCTAGGGATCAAAGGGAATAGAGGGTTCTTGATCAACCGATCAGACCACCCCTACAAGAAAATTATGCTGATAAAGGTGAGGAGACAATTGAAGAATTAGATGACACGCATATAAGCCTCATGGACGTTCACAATGACGAAGCCATCTTCCTCACTCAGGAAGAGCAAGAACTTTTCCTCCTTTCTCAAACAGAGTTAAACGAGGGAGATAAGGAAACAGAACAATAGGCATTTGAAAATGCCATTATGGAGGTACATAGCGTAGTACAATCTAAGGAGAAAAAAGATAGATGAAAATCCCCCCAAGAAGGTAACCAAAACGAGGAAAATAGTCGAAACCAATAAGACCTCGGGACCTTCTACCAAGAAAATTCCTGAGAAAGGCAATGTTGAATCTCTCGCAAAAAGAAACCCTACCATTCTACAAAGATCGACGCAGACTGAGGTTTCATCAATTAGTCAACCAGGTACTTCTGCCGAGAAAACTATTGTAGACAGATCAAAATTAATAATCCTAAGAAGAGCACCCACTACTTTCATCCTTGAAGGGGAATTATCCAAATTGAAGATTCCCATTCCTCTTTCTGAGCTTATGAGTAAGAACGCTTACCGATCGCAAGTGATCAAAGCGTTGATAATCGAGCTAGATATAGGCATGAAGGCCTTGACGGTTGGATCAACAAATCATTCAGACACAGTTAATCTTACCGATGATCAACCAGAAATCTTGTTTGGCCCTGAAGTTGATGGTTAGATCGACACCGGTGTAGTCGCTCCTTTCTACATCAGCCTTAATATACATGACCTGATTCTGCACAATGTCATGTTAGATTAGGGTGCTTCTCACAACTTGATGCCTAAAGTAGTGATGGAAAATTTGGGACTCGAGGTCACCAGACCTTACAAATATTTACACTCTTTTGACTCCAGCAAAGTTAGATATATCGGGTTGATCAAAGACTTATGTATCACCCTAGTTTAGATTCTAGCAAAAAGAATGGTTATGGATGTTGTGGTCGCATACATTCCCCCCAAATATGGTATGTTGTTATCCATATATTGGGGGGTCAAGCTGAAAGGAACTTTGCAGTTGGATATGTTGTATGCCACTATCCCAGTATTCGGACAACAAAGAATACTGTACACAGTGACACTAATGAAATATATGGTTACCAGCCAAGAAAGACCACATAACTACCCTCTATACTCTACACACTCTGATCTGGATTCCTTCATCCTGTATAACGACGGTGATGTGGAAGAAAGAGACGCTCAGCTAGAAGAAGAAACACTTGATCTAGAAGAGGGCCAGAGAATCACTGAGGCAAAAGGAAGGGAAATTGTAATAAGTGAAGAACTGCCTGCGGAGTTCTAGAGCATGGAATTTGATGGAAAGAGGGAGTTGGAGTAAGAGTTTGGTTGCACAATAACAAAACAAGGTATTCAGAGAGTCATTCTTACAAACTGAATTTTCAATGCACTAACAACATAGCCGAGTATGAAGCTTTGATGCTCGGTCTTAAACTGCTAAAGAAGGTTGGTGCCAAACAAATCATGGTAAGAGGTGATTAGTAATTAATCATCAAACAAATTAAAGGTGAGTATGCAACAAAACATCCTGGGCTTAGAGCTTATAGGAATGTTGTTTTGGATGCCCTTCAATGTTTCACAGAAATCGATTTGCAGGTGATGCCCAGGGGACAAAACATTTTGGCAAATGGGTTAGCAACATCGGAAGCTACATGCAAGATACCTTTTCATTCCACTCGCTCATACACAGTAGAGGTGAAGTGTAGACCGACTGTCCCGAAAAACATCAGATACTGGCAAGTATTTGGGAACGACGATCAAATTGAATATTTTCTACAATGTAAAAATGATTTCGAGTGTACAAATATAGACTTAGAAAATGATGACGAAGATGTAAATAAATCCGTTTTTGGGAATAATAGTGTAAATAAAATAGATTCAGAAGAATTAAGTGAAGATCAGATAGATTTTGATGTTTTTCACTTCAAGAATAATGTGTTACCTAGGGGTTTAGTTCCGTTAGAAGACATGTTTGATTTTAATGATGTGGTGAAAAAACCCAAAATTGAAGCCAGTGATAAAGAGGTTGAGGAGTGTAACATAGGGACGGAGGAGAAACCCAAGATGATAAAACTTTCTAAATAATTACCCCCCGAGGAAAAACTCAAATACATTGAAATTTTCAAAGAATATGTAGACGTCTTTGCCTGGGGTTATGAATATTTAAAATCTTATGACACAATCATCGTACAACATAGGATCCCTATAAAAGAAGAACAAAAACCTTTTAGACAGAAACTTAGGAGAATCAATCCCAAGTTGCTTCCCCTGATAGAAAATGAAATCAAAAAGATGTATGATGCTAAAATCATAGTTCCCTTAAGATTTTCCAAATGGGTTTCAAATATGGTTCCAACTTGAAAGAAAACTGGAGAAATCAGGCTTTGCATTAATTTTCGAAACCTGAATAAGGTTTCCCTAAAAGAAAACTATCCATTGCCAAAAATGAACCACATATTGCAAAAGGTAGTTGGATCCAGCCGAATCTCCTTATTGGATGGTTTCTTAGGCTATAACCCAGTTCTTGTTCATCCAGATGATCAGGAGAAAACAACTTTCACAACACCTTGGGGAACCTTCATGTACGCGAAAATGCCCTTCAGTTTGATGAACACTGGGGCCACTTTCCAAAGAGCGATGGAAATTTCTTTTGTAGATGAGCTTGGCAGATTTATTTTAATTTATCTAGATGATGTAACTGTTTATTCTCAATCCAACGAAGAGCACTTACAACATCTTAGACGAGTGTTTGAGAAATGGAGGAAATTTGGGATTTCTCTGAATCCTAAGAAAATCCTTTTCAGATTAGAGAAAGGAAAACTATTGGGACACATAATCTCTAAGCATGGAATTAATATAGATCCCAGCAGAATAGAAGCCACTCAGAAACTGGAACATCCTAGGAATATCAAAGAGTTACAATCTTTCATTGGAAAAATAAACTTTCTGAGAAGATTCATACCCAACCTGGCCGAGCTTCTCAGGAACATCACCAACATGTTAAAAAAGGACAAAAAAATAAAATGGAACATTGAATCCAAGCAGTCTTTTGAATAGGTTAAGCATGCACTCACACAGGCTTCAGCTTTTATCGGTCCTGATTTCACCAAAGATTTTTACCTTTTCTCTTTCGCTTTCTAACACACCATTGCAGTAGTATTACTACAGAAAAACATCGAAGGGTATGAACAACCCATAGCCTTTTTTAGTAAATCCTTAAGAGATGTTGCTTTGAATTACAAAATAATGGAGAAACAAGCCTTTGCTCTCGTAAAATCCATAAAATATTTTAGAGTCTATATTCTCCATTCCCACACAATCACTTAGTTCCGAATACAGTAGTAAAGGACATTTTAACTCAGGACAATCCAGATGGCAGGAGAGGAAAATGGATTTTTTCTATTTTAGAGTATGACATAGATATTAAGCCTACTAAACTTATTAAAGGTCAAGGTCTAGCGAAGTTAATGGTTGAATCTAATTTTCACGCATTAGATATTAATTTCTTAACTGTAGTAGATGAATAGGGAGAGCGGGTGACTCCAAGCATGAAAGAGGTATTTCTGAACTCTCCATGGTATGTAGACCTTATATTTTTTTTGCATAACTTGCAAGCTCCCCCCGGTCTGACAAAAACTAAAGCTAGGTTTTTGAAATTGAAAGCTTTAAGATTTTTCATTCTAGAAGGCAATCTTTACTGGAAGGATCCTGGAGGTATTTTGTTAAATTGCTTGTTAAAAGATGGAGAGGACAAATTCTTATAGGATTTTCATGCAAGAGACTGTGGAGGTCACCTGAGTTGGAAGACCACAGCTAATAAAATCCTCAGAGATGGGTTTTATTGGCCTACATTGTTTGTTGATGTGCAAAAGAAAGTAACTTTGTGCCATAAATTTCAAGTATTCGAGGGCAAAAAGAAGCTTCTTCCTTTACCCCTGAAACCTATCTCTGTTGAAGCCCCTTTCCAGCAATGGGGATTAGACTTTATCGGAGAGATACATCCTCCCTCTTCAAGTGATCTAAAAATGAAGAAGACTTGAAAAACTTGAAAACTTATTGCAAGTGAAATGTTATGTGTTTAAGCAACATGATCAATTTGCAACACATAAATTAAGGATTACTTATGAAAAATACACATAGACAGCAGCATAAACATAGAACATAAACACATGTGCACATCAATTGATAAAGGAGTTCACCCCTCTTCTGGGCTACATCTCCTGGTCCAGCTTCCAATGGATCATTATTATTAATTGCTCAAAAAGTGCTCAAAAACATGTCTTACAATGCTCAAACTGACAAACCGACTACTCCAATGGCTTCCCAGCGTCCCAAAACCCCTGTCTGGGCTCTTTCGGCACCTCAATCGGTCGAAAAATGAGAAAGATAGGCCTCCTGGAAGTCTCCTTCTCCAAGCTTGTTGTCTCTGGTTCTACAATTCGCACCCTCCTTGATTGAACCTGGCTCACACGCTCTTTTAAGCATAAAAACCTAGCACCAGGCGCAACCACACCAACGGTGCAAATCGTAGGATGGTTAAGGCACCTCCAGCCCCTAACCGCCTCGGCACCTGGGCATATGGCAGCATGTGACCAAATGTTGGGAAAAAGTGGTTAAGTCGTTGTCCAACCGTATAACTCCCGCGCGTTAATCCACTGGTCAAACCATGGGTTATATACACGCACATTTAACCATTGGTTATGGTGCCAAACCCCACGCGCATGTTTAATACAATATGCAAACTATGGTATATATGTATGTAATTACAAATCGCGCGCACCATATAACACAATGGTTATATGTGTTAATAAAACTATGGGTCGGGGCTAAGCCCCGGCCCGTCCCCCCTCCGCTTAATACAATAAACAATGTTAAATAATATTAAAACCATATCACTAACAAGACTCATGTGGCGGCATAATGGTTAGCGGAGGTTTGTCAAGGCTTTAATAGTGGGGGAGGTCCGGGGGTTGAACCCTGCGGACTCCCATAAAACTTTTACATATAACCAAACAATGAGGGGGACACGTGGCGCCCATGGATTGGACCATGTGTCCTCATATCATTTGCCATTAACCGAACATGTGTCAACACGCTACTCGCCAACAATCGACCAATGAAAGTGTGCCACATCATACACCTGCAACATCATCAGATGGTATGACCCTGCCACGTCACCGTACGGACTGTACGGATAGGTACAGTCAGCATCCAAAATTTTTGCATGTTTCGCTTGGCGAACAAATCGTGTTATCTTCTCCATATGGACTTCGTTTGAGAAAGTAAATATACCACCGGAATCAAGAAGATGAGACAGACGCAATGGCACTATTTTCGTCACATTCTGAGCAGTTTGAAAATTGAGCAAAATTTGATCCCCTGATCACACCTCCCCATTGGGAAGCTTTTGGACCTCCAAAAGACTATCTCAGTCTATGTTAAGATGAGGGTATAGTTCCCTCACCCTTCCAACCTCAATCCACTTGGCCTTGCTT